>OMKN01014881.1:3613-14001 GCA_900302345.1 Melanonus zugmayeri
TGGTCAGAGCGGTGGGTGGAGGTGAGCATGCAGGCAGTAGCGTTTTGGACGTATTGAAGCTTATTGAGGATGTTGTTTGATGAACCATATAGGATGCTGTTGCAGTAGTCAAGCCTGGATGAAATGAAAGCATGGACCAGTGTTTCAGCGGCAGAGAATGATTGGGAGGGTCGGAGACGGGCAATGTTCTTAAGGTGGAAGAAGGCTGTTTTGGTGATCTGGTTTACATGGGGGAGGAATGAGAGGGTGGGGTCGAGGATGATGCCAAGGTTACGGACCTGAGTGGAGGGGGTGACAATGGAACGGTCGATATTGAGTGAGAAATCCTGGGTGGAACGGGTGAGGGAGTTTGGGCCGATGATGATGATTTCAGATTTGTCGCAGTTGAGTTTCAGATAGTTATTTTGCATCCATATTTTGACGTCTGTGAGGCAGATGGTGAGGGTGGAATAGATGGCTGTAGAAATGATCTTGGTGGAGAGGTAGAGCTGAGTGTCGTCTGCGTAGCAGTGGTAACGGAGGCCATGATGGCGGAGGATCTGACCAAGTGGAAGGATGTAGAGGATGAAAAGCAGGGACCGAGTACTGAGCCCTGGGGGACACCGTGAGTGACGGGCAGTGGGGGATTTGCAGTGGTTGATGGAGATGAATTGGTGTCTGTTTGAACCAGGAGAGGGCAGTGTCGGTTATGCCAAGGGAAGGAGGTGAGTGATGAGGATGGAGTGGTTGATAGTGTCGAAGGCTGCGCTGAGGTCAAGGAGGAGTATGGAGAGGGAACCAGAGTCGGCAGAGAGGAGGATGTCATTTGTGACCTTGAGAAGAGCAGTCTCAGTGCTGTGTCTGGAGCGGAAGCCGGATTGGAAAGGTTCGTAGAGGTTATTGCATTCAATGTGAGATTTTAACTGGGAGGCAACAGCACGCTCTAACATTTTTTAAATGAAGGGGAGGTTGGAGATGAGCCGGAAGTTGTCGAGGGTGTCAGGGGTGAGTCCGGGTATTTTTAGTAAGGGGGTGACAGCAGCGAGTTTGAGGGCGGGGGGGATTAAGCCAGTGGACAGAGAGGAGTTTATAATTGAAGTGATCAAAGGAGAGAGTGAGGGGAGACAGGCCTTGATTAGGGTGGAGGGGATGGGGTCCAGGTTGCAGCTTGAGGTTTTCATGCCAGTGAGTATGGAAGATACGATGTGGTGATTTCGGTGAAGGATATGAATGGGGAAGGTGGAGGGGTGGGTGGTTCCAGAACAGACACGGTGGAGGCGGAGGCGTTGGTAAGTTGGCTGTGTATTGTGTCGATTTTGGTTAGTAAGTGAGAGAGAAAAGAGTTGCATTTACTGACAGTGAAGGAATTGGAGATTGTGTCCATAGGTTTGAGGAGTTTGCTTATGGTGGAAAACAGAGTCTTGGGGTTTTTGCTGCCAGAATGTATCACGGAGGAGTAGCGGGAGGAGCGTGCACTGTTGAGGGCGTCTTTGGTGTAGAAACTGTTGGTGTAGTTTGTAGGCATCTTTGTGAGACCAGTTCTATTAGTAAGCCGCTCAAGCTGGCGGCCCTTAAATTTAAGGTGATGGAGATGGTCGGTGTACCAGGGGGCGGAGTGAGTGAAGGAGACAGACTTACTTTTCATGGGAGCGAGCTGGTTGAGACAGGTGGAGAGAGTGTTGTTGTAGGTGTTGACCAGGTCAGTAGGGGAAGCAGTCTGGAGGGGGGCGGAGTGAGGAATTATGTCAGCCAATAGGGAGGAGAGAGAGGAGGGGTGGATGGATTTGAGATTCCCGAAAGTCATGGAGCGCTTCTGCTTGACGAGGTGGGTAGGGATGAGAATGTCCATGGTGAGGGCCAGATAGTCGGAGATGGTGAGGTCGGAGCTGGTCAGATTGGAGATGCCCTGGAGGTGTCCTTTTTTATGGGTGGGAAAATCAACATGTTGGGTGATGTTGAAAAAAGTAAGAATATCCAGGAGTTCTGCAGAGGTTTTGGAGTCAGATGAGTCGACGTGTATGTTGAAATCCCCCAGTAGCAGAACGGATGGAGAGATGGCACAGAGTTGTATGGACCAGGGGTTTGGCACCAGACAGTTTAAAAGAAAGGTGTTCAAATGAGGAGCGGGGGCCGGGATGGTTACTGCACTAGTGGTGATGTGTTGACAATGAAATGTGGCTATTCCGCTATGGTGGCATGGTTTTTCCATGTATGAGTATCCAGGGGGTGTGGTCTGGTTGAGTGAAAAATATTCCAGGGGTTTTTGCCATGTTTCAGTTATGCAGAGAAAGTCCAGATTATTGTCAGTTATGTATTTGTTAAGTATTTAGTACTGTTTAGAGATCGGGTGTTAAGCAGAGCAAATTTGAGATGTGGTTGACTTTGAACTGGCTGGGGTGATTTGGCCAGGGGGCGGAGACAGGCAGATCGCACATGTTGGTTGTTGTGATGATGACGTAGTAGAATTGCGACATTGCATTTGGCTGACCAGAGGGATGGGATAGAATGAGTGGAGTGATCAGACCAGGAGTAAACAAACTTTCTGCAGGAGGCTCTGTGGATGTAGGGGGGTCGACGAAGGAGTCCATGCGTTTTGATGGCTGAGATGCAAAGAGGAGTGGTGAAGCTGTTGAGTTTGAGTAGTGAGTATTTCAGAGACATGTCAGCCGGGGAGGATGTACCGATAAGGATGAACGGGAATATACCTCACAGTACCGGTGCCGAGTAGAGATGAGTATCCAGTTTTGGGGCCCACTGACGTCAGGGAGCTGCAGGGAGCTCCGGAAATGACAAGAAATAATAATTTAAAAAAAAGCATGAATACTGCCTACCACGTGAGGTTGTGAACATAAAACCACAGTAATTGCAGAAATTGCTGCACTGGTGATGTGTGGACATGTGACTCATGTTATGCAACTCTACCCCCCCTACAGGCAGGTAGAGCAGCTAGTGTTGTATATGAAGGCTGCTCAGCTCCTGGCCTCCTCCCTCCACCTGGCCAAAGCCCAGATCAAATCAGCCAAGCTCAACCCTTCAACTGCTGTAAAACAGGGTGAGTAGTTTCACACAGCCATAGACTCATCCCTCATCTGCACTCTACAAAGCGCCTTGGCCAGTCCTTTGTGCCACTGGCCATCAGGCTTCATAATAAAACATGACCCAATACTGCAATATCAACCTAGTCACTGTACATATATACATATATTTATTATTATTTATTCATAACACACCCTGTACAGTCATTTATTTAGGATTATCTTTATCTTTAACTTATCTTATTCTTATGTGTATTCTTTTATCTTGGTTTGTCTTAACTCTGTACCTGTATTCCCTAACTCTGTATTCCCACTTTCATCCCCTTTACTGTTGCTGCTTTGACACCTGAATTTCCTTACAGGGATCAATAAAGGTTTATCTTATCTTATCTTAACAGTATATCTACCTATTGTTTTATCTTTTTTATCTTTTTTTACAACAGTCCCCGCTTTTTTTACAACAGTCCCCAACAGTTGGTCAGTGGGGATTGTCATAATTTAGTTGCGCTGTTTTAAGCACTTTTTGTACACAACAGGATTGTGCATTGGAAGATGTTTATTGTGTTTAGAAAATGCAGATGCGCAACTCTATACATATACACATGATCTGAACACAAGTCAACATGCCTTTCTTCCTCAGTGGTGAAGAGTCTGAACGAACGTTATAAGAGCTGCATCTCACTATGTCGGAGGCTCACGGACAGACTCAACCACTTCTTCTCGGACAAGCAGCGCTTCGTGGACGAGATCAACAGTGTCACGGCTGAGAAGCTAATTTACAACCACGCGGTGGAGATGGTACGTGGTCAGAGTTCTATACTCCTCTACTACCCAACACAAATAATCAGGATTGGGATAAACCATACCGACCCAGGATAAAGTATACTAATAGGTTATTGACCAGAAAAAAATGAGTGTTTTGAGTGCAATGTGAAATGGATACAGTATGATTTAGGGATTCTGTCTGCTTTAATGCCCCACTATATGGCAATTTTAGTTTTACCAGCTAGAAAATGAAGCACCTATTCTATTGGCATAGAACAACACTGACATAGGTTGACATAGTGTTTTTTCTTACCTGTAGGGCTTTGATATTGGTCCCAATGAAAGGCGCATTATAAGTTAAATGTATTATTATTGTTATTATTAACTTGTTGTACGTTCTATGTCAACATAGAACAACATGTTGTATGTCAACGTAGAACAACATGTTTTATGTCAACGTAGAACATAGAACAGTGTCTTCTATGTCAACTGCTCAAAATGTGAAAATACTCCAAATGGCCGTTCATATGTGACACTCCTGCCTTCAACTCATGAATATTAAAACCTGAACGGCTGGTACATGGCAGGTCCAGTCCGCGGCTCTGGATGAGATGTTCCAGCAGACGGAGGACATCGCCTACCGCTACAACAAGGCAGCCATGCTGCTGGAGGGCCTCTCCAAGATCCTACAGGACCCGGCCGACGTTGAAAATGTGTCCAAGTGTGAGTACCAGCTCAAAACGTATTCCTTTTTTTAAAATTCATCATTCATGTTTAGTTTTTTCTGTTATTGACATTTGACGTAATTTCATAACCTGTGCCCCTGTGGTTTTATTTTGTGGGTTGGTTACTGATAAGACGCAAGGTGAAATATCAATGAGTTTGATTTCAACCACAAGACAAAAGATGCAGTGATGACTAATGACTGCTCTTGTTTATTTGTTTTTTCCTCACTCCTGCAGACAAGGCCAGTGTGGACCGCCGCATCTCTGCACTCTGCTACTGTACCGTCACGCTGTATGAGTAACGGACATTCTTTTTAACAGAGGGACCGTTCTCTTTGACTATTGACTACAACACACACAATCCTATGGTTCCCTCTTGTAGCAAGTCAAGCACTTTTTTTGCATTTGTTTGGTTTCCCATGTTTTTTTGTAGTACAATGAAAACCACGCAGTAACTTGCACTAACCAAGCAGTTAGTGCAAGTTACCTTATCTGACTTTGGACTAAATGGCTGTCTGCGGCTGACGTGCAAACTCATAACCAAAGATTACAAAAATGGATCTTGGAGTGGGAAAATGGATAAACCCAGAGACATACCCAAGATGCATTGTCTCGCAATTTCTTTCCTATCAGATGGTATGACGGTAATCACGTGTCCGATCAAAAGCAGAACTACATAACGTCCCACTTTCAGGATATTGTTTGCTTTTCTTTCCTTACCTGAAGAAAACCAATAATTGACTGGACATTGTGAAGCCTCAAAAGACTTGGGTAAACAAAGTTTCAGTTTTTTTTTAAACCACACTATCTGTTGTTTATTTAACATTTTTAACTGTTTCATTTTTAACTTTTAAGTTGTCCATCTTTTTTTAATGTATTGCTTCTGAAGAGAACAGGTGTCATTGTTGTCTCCTGCGTGTCTTGAAGAACCTGAAGTATTTTAATGGAAAGAATCCTGAGATTGTTGCAAAAAGGCTGCACTAACAGATATGTCCACACAAACATACATGCATTAATACACACACACCCACACACACACACAGAAAAGAGCCAGCCTGAAATGGAATATGTTGTTTTTATGAGATTTTTTGTTTTCAGTTGTTTTAGCTCATGCACTTTATGGTCAGATTGGAGGGAGGGAGGCTGTGATTATTTTTAACAGTTGTCGAAGAAATGTGAAGGCTTCACATGTGCGCAGTCTCTTGTTTTTATGTCACCTTTTGCTCACAGGTGATTTGTTCAAAGAACCAGAATAGTGATTTAAGAGTGAAAGATACAATACAACATTGAAGGTGCAACTGGGCGGTCCTTCACTGGACGTATCCTCCTACAAGTCCATCCTCCTTGCAGAGAACTTGAGTAGTTATCGTAACGCATTTCATTTTACCGATGTATGTTAATTGTCAGGAATGGTAGCTCATTTTTAAGGAACTTCACGTTTGCAAACTTGTAAATATTTGTATGTAAAGCATGTATTATACATTTTTTTGTTTTGTTTTACCTTTATGATAGTCATTGTGTTTTAGAGCACAGTTTTAAGATGCAGGCATCTGTGAGCAATAACGTCACTGGATGCCCTGCCCTTTTCAGTCAAAGAGCACAACATATTGTATCTAGAAATCTGCAAATGTGATACATTTTACTCATGTCTGCCAAGTGTTTGATAGCAAACCTATCCTGGTACAACCGGAGTGTGCCCACAACACATGGCAGCTCACACACTTTCTGTCTTCTTTGTTATTTTTCTTTTTACAACGACTGTTAATTGCAGTGCAAGACCTGTACAGAAAAAAAACAAGACCAAAACGTATTTAAAATCACATTCAGCACTGCCTAGCATCCATTCAATTTTGTGTGTGTGTGTGTGTGTGTGTGTGTGTGTGTGTGTGGCCAGTCATATTGAATCTACAGCGGATTAAAGGAGGTGCCTTGACCTGTAACAGTGGACACACTCCTTTTTCTAATGTGTAAAAATGATCTTGTGTGTGAACACAAGAACGGGCTACTGTTGGCCACCGGGCCTGTAATTCTGATGTACTGTTGTTTATATAGACATATCGGAGTTGTTTTTGTTAGTTTATTATGTGTTTTTGTTTGGTTGTGCTCTTTCTCGTCATGAGCACTCTGCACCGCACAAAGCCTTTTCACCATGTACAGAAGGGATGGGAGGAATACACATGTATAAAAAAAGCTATCCCAAACGGTCAAGTCTGACATTTTAACGAAACCCAGTGAACTACTAGATTGTAGTTAGCTACTCTGTAAATTTTAGGCTGTCCTCCCTCCGTTTTATTCCACAACTGATCACCAAAGGTGATCTTTTATAGACAGAGCATGTGTGCCCAGTATGCATTATTTCCCTGTAATACTTATAGGAATATGACCGCATGTACCCTGTCTCATCTTGCTGTTTTCCAGTTTGAGCTGAATGCTTTTTATAAAGACCAGTTTTCTGACACTCTAACCATGACCCCTCCCCAAGTAAACACATGCTAAGTTCAAATCATATGGAATATCTGGTGAAACACTGGTTTTGCAGTCTTACCTTTTCTGATTGTACTCTCTCTCTGCATTTGATTTTAGTCTTTGGTTACTATTTTAAATGATCAGAAAAATGCAGCTACTTCCACATCCCTGTTTTTTTTTAATAAAGAAATGTCAATGTTCTGTTATTAAAAAAAAGACACAACAGTGTTTTCTTCTTCATTTAATGCTTTAAAGTCAGATTCTGTATTGTACCTGTTATTAAATTATTATTGCAGAAGATGCGACTACATTAAGATGTTTTGATTTTTAGTTGTTTTGTTGAAGTTGCATTACCACTGTGGTCAACTTTGGCATTTTCTTTCTAAAGAACGATACTTTTTTCTAAAGCCTCTGTTGGAAAAAATTTAAGAAAATGTAATTTTGTTTGTTGATATAGTGGTCCTCATGGGAAATATAGGAATATGATTAGTTTTACATCAAATGGAGTGGAAAAAAACACAAGGCATGTCGTATTCACATGTATTTGTATGATGGTCGGTGCCAGGCATTACTTTTGTGAATGGGAAAATAAAAGTTTGTCTGCCAATTGAACCACACCCATCACTCAAATATAATGAATAGAAATATAGTTTATATTAATATACATCTTTTGCTACTATTTGAACATGTAAACATATAAGCAATGTTCATCAATGGTCTATCTATGTTAAACAAAATAAATATATTGTATCAATCAATGTCGAATAAGATAAATCAATGTATTAAGTGTCTATATTAGATGTCCATGTTTGGTGTTCATGTCGGGTGTCCATGTTGGTGTCCGTATTCAATCTCATTGTTGGGTGTCCATGTTGGCTTAGTGTTTCTTGCGGCTGAAGAGCCGGCGAAGCCAGGAGAGCCACTTCCTTTTCTTCTTGATCACTTCACCTCCACCGTCTCCTGCAGAGGAAGATGATTCCTATTTTAATACCAGCTTTTTGCACAATTTCTTATTTTATTATTACGTATTATCTGTATTTAATATATTTTCTTTACACTGTTATTTGTTACTTGTTTCAAAGTTGAGGAAATTCAGGAATTGTATAGCCATGACTCCTATGCTCATTGTTCTCCACATAATGCAAACAAACTTGAAACTCATCCATTTGCTTTTCTGTGGCAAGAAATGTCAAACTGTACGGTGCTAAAACAAACCTTTGTCTATTATGTCTGTTGTGAATTACTCAGTACTTGGTTCATACAGGAAGTGTAACGTCAGACTGTGTTTGGTCTGGTGTTAAATAGGGATGTTTGTTTTGGTTCATGTCTAATGGGATTGTGTTGTGAATGGGGAGTAATTGAAAGCAGGCAGAAGTAATTGTTAATCTGGCCATTTTGGACATGTGGTGGGGTGGAGCTATGGACTTGTAAGTTGTGTGTGTTTCAGCATTGAATTGACTGTAGGCCTATATTGTAATTTTAACTGTTTAGTGTATTTATTGCCCACCACAGAATTGCTATAGTGGTTATCTTTAGAGCTATTTTGTTACAAATCTTTTGTTACACACAGAACAGGACATTAGCACCACATGACCTGACCTCAGGGGAGGTGAGGAACTCCACCCTGCAGTCCTGGTGCTCCCTATGAGAGGTCTCTCTTTCTCCCTCCTCATTGGGATGTTGATGCAGTGCTGTCTCCTGCCTTCACCTCCTCCCCAAAGCTAAGAGGGCTTGAGGTGGTTGATCACCTCTGTGGTGATGAGGGAGCAGGCCAGCAGGGCTATGGGGTCCTCCATGAGGTCCTCCCTGGTCAGCCACATGTTGGGCAAGGCCTCATTCAGCCTCTCCTTCACGGGCTGGCAGAGCTCCAAGATAACCTCACCTTTAATTTCTCCATACAAATATATTGCAACGATATGTAAATCATGTTTATAAAAAATACAATGCATTACAAACTTACACAAATATGACTTGCATTTAATCAAATACACATTTCACATACATTTTGATTGATAACATACATCAAGTACTTCACATTATTTGTTGTGGACAGTGCCTTGTAGACTTTAAATACATTGATGCAAAAGAGAGTGGAGACCCTGTATGAAATTATTTCCACTAAACCTAAAGCAGACCTCTTGCCCCAGCGCTCCACGTGCGTCCAAGCACTCGGTTGTTGCTGTATTTGGTGGCCTCCTTCACCAGGAGGTGGTGCACCTGCTCACCAGCTGCTTCACAAAGGAGCAGAACCTGAGGGCCTGAGACCTGTAGTGGGTCTGGTCCCGGCCTCTAAACAGTTCCACCACTATCTGCTCGACAATGGAGCACCTCATCAGAACCTCATGCTGTTTTACAGAGGAAGAGACAGTCTGCTTTGTTTGTCTCAATAGAGTTCAGAGTAGACCTATAGAGTTTTTCAATCAGCAGTAATGTAATTTGTCTTTTGTTCAAAGACAAAAAACGTAAAAATGGACTAGATCGGGATTGCCTTGGCCGTCAGTATGCTTTATCAACAAGCTGAAGCTGAAGCTGAGGAGGCGACTAGGAGGTCAGAGAAGAGCCAGGATGCAGAGGAGGATGAGAGGACACGTGTCATGTTGGCATGCTCTAGCGTTGTACGTTTGTCTAATCATTATGCTTTTTTGTTAACCTGTCTACCCATTTATATGTAGTACTTGTACTTGGCAGTTTACTTGGTACACCTAGATAAAAACTAATTGCAGTTTAATATACATTAATGCGGGAAGTACCTCATCTGTGTCACATACAGCATTAGTCATTAACCAGGACAGACTTCAACACAAACAGGACATTTCAAGTCTATGACGCAGTCATCATGTAGGCTACAGTCACTTTTTGACTCAGAACCTGGGAAGATAGGGGCAGTGTTGGGAAAGTTCACTTTCTACATGAACTAGTTCAAAGTTCAGTTCACAAATTTTAAAATGAACTAGTTCAGTTCATAGTTCATAATTCAAAATTTTGAACTAAGTTCACAGTTTCAAAAATGAACTAGTTCATAGTTCTTTTTTTCCAATATGTTGCTGCGAGCTATTATTTTTCATAATTATTGCCACAGCCCATATAGAACCACAGACAGCATTGCGTCAGATTTCATCTTCGTATCCAATTTTGAATCCTTATTCAACCAGGGTTTACATTAGCATTGAGGGGACAGCATTTCCCCATTGTTGCTGTCCATTCATTCCATACTAGTCGCAGCTGAAGCTTTCACTCCTACAGTATATTCTCAAAAACATGAGGAAAAACTTGCAGTTTGAATGCTCTTTCTTAATGAGAAATTACTAAAACAAAAACAGGAAAATAGTCAAATGTTTTTCAATTTTAATCATTTTCCATTTCAATACATAGTGTACTAAAAAGGAATACTGGAATCCTGGAAAAATATACCAGGCAG
>OMKN01014885.1:0-11881 GCA_900302345.1 Melanonus zugmayeri
CCCCCCCCTCCCTCCCATGTTCAGCCCTCATGGCGACAGGAATGTTGGGAATTTGACTCCATTACGTGTGAAAGTCAACAGCGACATGATCAATCATAGCGCATATGATTCATTCTGACAACTGCCTCCAGCAACTTTTCTTCCACACTTTGAAAGCAGTGAACTCTACGCGAACAACCTTTTAAGCGGTTGAAAATGGCCACATTTTAAACCTGTCACCTCATTCATCTAGAGACTGGACTTAAAAAAAAGGCACTTTTTGACATTTTAGTGTGCCCTGTTGTGCATGTTCTAAAGGGAAAATAAAGCTATTCGAATTAGAAAATTCATAAAGCAAGTGGTTAGGAGCAAAGAGATCATGCGATAGTCCCCTGGTTTAATTAAATGAGCTTAAAACTAAAATTGAAGAAAAGTCACATGCATAGAACATCATGATCATTATGTTGGGTTATAGATAAATATAAATGGCCCATTTTACAATGTTTCCTAAAAATCCATATGGAGCACACAAGTTCTGAAGTTCTTCGGGAGCTCGGCTTGATGCCGAGCTCCCGCAGCAGCATGCTGGATGTTGTAGTGGAAAACAATGGATTATACGTCCACCATTACATTCTAATGAGGCCAAATCAATGAGCCCGAGTCATGTAATGTTCTAAAAGTCAGCTTAAGTGCAATACTCAAAGTAATTGACAGTGAAAAAAAGGCAGCTTGAAAGATTAGGACACAATTAGCAACACACTATTATTGAATAAGCTTTCAACTGTCAATGTATGTTAACTAAGAACATTTTAAATCATATGAATTAAAAAAATATGATCAATTAAAATATAATCGTTATGAACCCTTCAACCCTGAATAATTGAACCATGAAGAAATTTGAGACATTGACATTGAGATAAATATGACATACATTGGCAAGATATCTAAATTAACTCTCAATAGAGCATATAGAATCTTTGCTCAACGCCAGTTACAGGCCTAAAAGCAGTATCTATAATTATTATGACGTATGAGCAGAAACAAACATTCTCTCTGAAATTAAGTGTTAATTAGTATGGGGAGAATAAATCTTAGCCATAGGGGGAAATATCTTAGCCAAGCTCAAGTAATATTTGTATCTTGTCGTGCTTGTTGATGTGATGAGCTGATGTGCTTAAACCTTAATGCCTTAGAACATACACACACACACACACACACACACCAACTACAAGTATAAATCAAATTAGCCTCTGGAGATGGAAGCCATCAATCAATAGCTCATGGATTGATTGGATTTCCTGTGATCCAGTCATTTGTTTTACCTCTTTTATGAAAGATGTAATGCATGTGATTTAGGTAAAACAATGTTTTAAAAATGGAAACCTTATGTAAGAGTTATTTGCTATGACTATGTGCTAGTATATTACTACTTGTATGTACTATATGGTCTTTTAGCTTGTGTCTGTACTGATGCTTGATTTAAAAGGGGCAAAGGGGACTTATTCATGGGGACAATTATTCATGAGTGCGTGGGTATCGATGATCATCCAATGCCATGAATGTATTCATAAACCAAAAAAAAATATTTTACTGATTTTGATTTAAGGACACTACAATGCAAAATGTATACACATTCAACAGAAGATGGGTTATGCAATGTGTGTCCATGATTAAAACAAAATCAACATATTTTGGCCGTACTCTTTCAAGAACTGAATCCTTGTTTTCAAATGTAAAACGAAAAAAATTGTGAACACCAAACATTTTGTATAATTAAATATTAATATTATAAGGTCACATGATTGTTCGCCTTTTAAACTTGGATTTAGTGTAAACAAGGATACAATATAAAAAAAAAATTCTCTGTTTATAGTGTGCACATTTAGATGATGTGTGAATATTCATAACCATTATGTTGATTCATACCCATTATGTTGATTTTCAATCAACTTTAATTAATAATGTCTTAATTAATTTAACCATAATGTCTGTGTTCTGACCTTCACTATTTGGCAGAATATATACCATGGAGTAATAGTATATTGTGACGGATGTCATATTCTCCTAAGGGCATTTTTTTCATTTATTCATTATTTTATGTAGTTTGAACATTTGGAAGAACCTTCAAGGATTAATAAAGTAAATATCCATCTACATCAAAACAGAGCAGAGAACATTCCTTCATGCCTTGAGTCTTTTTGAAAAATTAAGCAAGTCTTCTTGAAAAATTAAGTAAGTGTTCAAGTCTTTCCAAAAAATGAGTAGCCTATCCATTTACACCTCAAGTGATGAAAGTGGACCAACTCAAAAGTCCACGGTGAGCCCTGAGACACTATCCCACCTGTGGGAACCAGAATATATTGTGCTCGTGTCATTACACCGGCCTGCCAGGGCTTTTATCTGCTCTCCGCAGTGTCTCCTGAGGAGCGTTTGGGGACACAAAAGAAGGATGCCGAACAAGACAAATAAAAAGATAACGGCGGCTCACTTTGTATTCTCACGCCGCGCCGGGGTAATGGAAGACCTTTATCTTTTAAAAAAGAAAACTCTCAGCTCTTTCCCCTCTGAGAACGAGGCCCCCCGATAAACTCTTCACTCCGTTCCCATTGACTGTTTTTTTTAATTGCCAACTGGAGTGTTATAAGGGTTTTGGTTTATTTGTTGGCCCAGGGGTTGCAAGGTCTTCTGCCAAACACCTGCTGATGAGTTATGCTATGCGTGTGAATGATTGGCTTGTCATTTTATGTTGCGGTGTTTGCGCTAGCACTCACCTCTGGCTTTTGGATAAGGCCCGTCGCTCAGTGAACATCCTCTCATCCAACCAATTACAGTGAAGGTCACTTGCTTGGCTAATCACACAGCGCAGCACGCACGCCTTATTGGTATGCTAAGTAATACAGTGGACAGGGACATATTAATGTACCTGCTCCCCATAGATTCTTTATAGTCGTTTCATGCCAGCTTTCAAAATATTTCTGTGTTTTTAAGGTGATGTATTTTCACGTTTTCAGTTTTCAATGTTTCAATAAAGTGTGCACCAATATTTTTAAGGTTGAGTGCAATAGTCAAGATGTTCTAGATCATCTATACACCAATCAAGTATTGGAATGAGGATGAGTGAACATGCTTTGGGACTGCATTTAATACATCATAAAAGATAGGTTTGTAATGGGAGAATAAAATAACGAGTACATTGTGCCAAAAGGAAGATTTGATTTTGTTGAATAAAAAAAAAAAACACCAAAAGGCACAGCAGGGACAACGGATTTATGAACGCCTCGGGGCCAACTGTATGACGTCGTTTGTATTTCCCCACCACCACCACCCTGTCTTTGACTTTGCTCCCTCTTTGATTGCAGTAAGAGTCGACAGTCATTTTTCTAAACCGGGGGCAAGAGGCAATACCGATCCCGGTGCGGCCGCTACCTCATTCACAATTCCTCTTGCCACAGAGACATGCGTCATTATTCTCACTCCACTTCACAGTCACTGTTGTACTTTTACAGAGAAGAGTGCAATATATATAGGGAGTTCAATTGGGTATGTGAACGTGACATTTGAATGGCAATGCTGCTGTTGGCGGTTTTTTATTAACCATTCATCCATCTTATATACATCTGTTCATGTGCAGTCAAGCACCGGAGTAGGGCTATTCTATATGGTTTATTCTATATGGATTTCTAATATGGAAATCTAATCATCTAATTTAACTGCTACTTATTCATTTGATTCACACTTTTGAAATATAGTACGTTAATGAGGACATATAAGCTAATTAAGAGATTTGTAACATCTGCTCCAGCTATCTCTCTGGACACACCTTCCACTCATCTGTCACAACACTGCCAACCATCAATCTCTGGCTCCTCCCCGATGACCTCATTTACTCACCTGCGATTCATCTAGTTCATCAGCGTCTTCCTATAGCAACCCCGGTGTTTCTTCAACTCATCGCCAGATTGTTGCCTTGACTTAGTGGTAGTTACGTTTCCCGCATTTCCAATCCAGAATCCTGTTTTGTTTTCTCCTCATGTTCCCTTGTTTCTCCTAGTGATCCCATTTTCCCCTTTGCTTAGTTTATTCCCAGTTTCCATGATCGCCTCTCTGTTGCTGAACCCTCGCCTGGCCGACTACTCTGCCTGCCTGTTGCCAAACCTCTGCCTACCCGACTACCCCACCTGTTGCTGAACCTCCGCTTGCCTGTCTATCCCGTCTGTTGCAGAACCCGCCAGTCCAACTACCCTGTTCGTTACCGAACCCCTTCCTGTCTGTTTATCAATCTGGTCAACAGCCAACATTGACGAGATTCGTGGCGCGATCCAACAACAAGGAGCCCTCCTAGGAAGACATGAACAAGTCCTGCAGGAGCTCTCGGCCAGCCTCCACGACATTGCTCGTACTCTCCAGGATCTTCAGTTGCAACCAACCTCCCAAGCCGTTCCAGTTCCAGTTACGTCTCAAGTGTTCTTTACCTTTTTTAGTTGAGTCATCGTGGTTCTCATTTCCAGGTTCTCACCAGCCGCCCCGTAACATTCCAAGTTTTTCTCCACCTGAGCCTATGCAACAAGGCTGAGCCCGCCTGTCTCAAGAGGAGAGGGATCACCGTATGCAGTCCAGGGCCTGTCTATATTGTGGTCAACTTGGGCACCATTTGTCCGGGAATCCAGGAAACAGACGGGCTCGAGGGGTCCTGACGAGTCGTGCCCTTAACCCCTCCCTTGTTCGTCCAATTTTAGAGGCTGTCTTGAGTTAGAAGGATCAGTCCATTTCTCTCACCGCCCTAGTAGATTCCGGAGCGGATGAGAGTCTCATTGACCACGAGGTGGTTCAGTAACTTGGCATCAAGAATGAGCTATTGAGGACAAAGGCCTGAATGGCAATCTACTAGCCCATGTGAAATTGAAGACCATTCCCCTTAAACTACAACTATCAGGTAACCATTACGATATAATTTCACTGAATATTATTGACTGTCCTTTTTACTTCCCCAGTTTAATTGGAGAAGAGGAGAAATAACCATGTGGAGCACCCATTGCCATTCTCATTGTCTCCTGTTGGCCTCTGTCCCCGCTGCTGGGGTGCCTGAGTCTACCTGACCTCCCTGATATATCCTCTGTGCCTGACGTCTATCAGGATCTGGGTCTTGTTTTTAGTAAATACCATGCCCTGTCCTTACATCCCCACCGGCCTTATGATGGTGCCATTGACCTCCTTCCTGGTTCCCCTCTTCTGAGCAGCTGATTGTACAACCTCTCTAAACCGGAGCAAGAATGCATTGGAAGAGTATATCCGGGACTCCCTTGCTGCGGGCATCATATGTCTGTCTTCCTCCCCAGTGGGTGCAGGATTCTTCTTTGCAGGACCATGTATCGACTTCCAAGGCTTAAATCAAATCACAGTCAAGAACAAATACCGACCACCTTCGATAAGTTCCGCTTTTGTCCCTCTCCATGATGCAACAGTGTTCTCCAAGCTAGACCTACGCAATGCTTACCATCTTGTTCGTATCCATGAGGGATTCAACACCTCCCTAGGTCACATCGAATATTTGGTGCCAATGCCCCTGCTGTTTTTCAAGAACTGGTTAATGATGTACTCCGGGACATGTTAAACCATTTTGTTTTTGTCTACCTTGATGACATAAAAACATTTTCCACATCCCTTGCTGACCACAAGAAACATGTTCGCCAGGTCTTACGCCTTCTCGAGAATAAGCTTTGTGAAAGCAGAGAAATGTGATTTTCATGTCCATCCATGGAGATAGATCCCACCAAGGTGACCACGGTAAGTGAATGAGTAGTTCCTTCCAACCGCAAACAGTTGCAGCGATTCTTTTTGTGGTGGAGGTGGATGCCTGAGACGCCAGAGTGGGAGCGATATTGTCACAGAGATCCTCTGTGGATCATAAGCTGTCCTGTGTCGCTGAACCCCTGCCTGTCCGACTACCCTGTCCATTACCGAACCTTGTTTGTCTGTTTATCTGATTACAAACCTTAAAATAAAGACTGTTCTTTATTTCTCACCTTTGTTGGTCGTGCATTTGAGTCTACTAGTTCTGAACCGTAAAACAAGATTGGGTTATCGCGATTGATATTAAACTTAATGACATTTGATAACAGAAATGATTCATACATTTTGAGGACACTAAAATATTGAGTACTTTAGTGTCTTTAGAGACTTTAAAGCTGCAATCAGCAATGTTTGCTCTCCCCACTTTGTTTGGATTAAATTGTGTTTTGATTGAGTCTCGTGGTTCTCATGTATGTTTGACTACTGGCCATAGATCCAAATGCAGTAACAAATCAGATGCAATGTGAAACGGTAAGGAGAGAGAAAGGAGCCTGAAATATTTATCTTAATACTCAAGTCACCCAACAGCATCCACAACCAGATTGTAAATAGCGTGATCTCAGCCTGTTTTTAGTAAGCAGGGCCATTGTACTCATAAAGGCTTCCCACATGAGACCTGCAGATGCAAATGAACCAATAAACCCCCTTCATAAGCTCACTCTCATAATAACAAACAAACACGTTTATGCATTTAAAAACTTTGAGGGGGAGGGGGAATTTCAATAACCCCTAGTGACACATCGGAGAGAATAAACAGAGGATGTTTGTTTTATTATGCATGTGTATACTAATAATCATCTTTATAAAGAAACTGCATCACATGCAACATTCATGTGTTAATTTATTTAACGTTTATTTAACCAGGCACACATTATTTACAATGGCGGCCTGGCAAGTGGCAGAAGCTGCTAGAGGGAAAAGGGGCTGAAATATAAAATGGTTAATAATACAAAAACACAGAAAAAGCTGTGTGTGAGTGCCAGCGGTTAATAGTGACCCCCTAGGTCAAGGAAAGGAGTCCTCAGTTAAGACCAAGGACACTGCTGAAAGGCCGTTGTATACATTTAAAGACGGAGAGAGAGCGAGAGAGAGGGCTTTTTAGTATGTCTAGAACACTTCTTTTGATTAAGGGGTTGGTCTCTCGATGGTGCAGACCTCACAGCCAAGGTCTGCAGAACCAGACAGTCTAGGCTGGTCTAGGTGGAGGAGAGAGAGAGAAAAGATGATGTAATTCTATTCCTATAAAACGATTGTATCCCCTGGTCGACTGCACCGACTTCAGAAGTCGTTAATTCCTATGGGGGTTTTTTTTATTTATCGTTCCCACTTTTTCATGGCTTGTCACCTTTTATGAGATTTTAGATCCCCAGGAAAGGATCTGCACCGTCGACAAAAACGCAACGATACGCAAGAGGGGAGGGGATGTTTTAGACTTTTTAATATATACATGTATTATACATGATGTATACTTATTATTAGTTAGTAGATTGGTTTTATATTGGTTCATTAAATAACAGATGAATGTGCTTGGTATTTGATATTTGAAACAAGTTTGAAAAAAAGGTTAAGGTATCACATTTGTGAAATACCTTATTTCACAAATGTGATACTACAATAAGCCTAAATATATACAGTACATCTAAACAAAATTGATAAACAAAGGGAATTGACTTGTTTACCCAAGTCTGAGCAGGCCAACAATACACACACTGTATGTGATGAATTACAAATGGCTGTTTCTCATACAAACGGTTGAAGTTTGCTCCACATCACAGTACTTAATAATTAATGATCATGCCATTAACCTGGTGACACAGTTAGCATCACAGTCACAATTCACTCATTATCACACAGTTGAATAGGCCACAGGGTGTCAATAAGGATTGGGCATTTGATTGGCCTGTGTCGCTTATCCACACCAAGCTAATTAACATGTCAGCTTGTAAAGCAAAAGGCAACGTGAGCAAAGCAATACAAATTTTACAGTGCCTAACGCCTGTGCCGCTACAGTATTACTGTACATACAAGTACAGAGCATGGACTACAATTCCCATGAAGCCGCGACTTGCGCTACTTTTACTTAATCCACCGTCATCAGAAGAACATTATCTGTGATAATCTTTCACTGTTTTATAAAGGGTCCTGCTTGACAATTCATTTTAAGGTAATGCAATAAATATCAGCATACAATACTGAATCAGCTGTGCTGTCTTATATAATGTATTTGTAGGGCAGTCATAGTAAAATCAAGGAAGGAAGGAACACACTTTGTGCTAACCAGTATCCAACACGTTTTTAAACTACGCATCAACTGTGAATTTGAATAAATCTCACTATTACAGGTCTCATGATCAACTGTAAAAAACTGTCACTGTAAAATTATAGTAAAACACTGGCAGTTGATTCACCAGCATTATACTGTTTATTTACAGTAGTATGTACTGTACTGTATGTAATGTACTGTAGTGTACCTGTACATTATCATACCTTTTTTTAACAGCAATGCTTTTAATAAAAATTATACATTTAAATAAATAAACATAAACATATTGAATGAAATGTAATGATAACGGATAAGAATTGGCCATCAATAAAATTGTACTTTTAAAGCTCAAGAGAGGTCTAAAATCTAAATAGTCTCATACAGAGGCAGGCGCAGTCTACCCAGAACAGATATTCTCACAGAGCATTTCACTCACTCAGCAATTGCTGACCACTCCCAAGCCATCAAGAAGGCAAAACTGGCCTATGCACAGAAAATTGGAAATTTTTCCGACTCCAGGGATACGAGGCACATGTGGCAGGGCATCCAGGCTATAACAGACTATAA
The DNA here is from genome assembly GCA_900302345.1 of Melanonus zugmayeri. Taxonomy (NCBI): domain Eukaryota; kingdom Metazoa; phylum Chordata; class Actinopteri; order Gadiformes; family Melanonidae; genus Melanonus; species Melanonus zugmayeri. The sequence goes on from OMKN01014885.1 coordinate 8,660, forward strand.
AACCACACCACAAGTTGATGTCAGTGATGCCTCTCTTCCTGACAGGCAGAATTAATTCTATGCCCAGTTTGAAGCATTGAATCACACACAAGGGAGAAAAACCATCCCCCCCATCGAGGAGCAGGCACTCAGTCTGAGAATAGCTGATGTGAGGAAGACCTTAAGTAGAGTCAACCCACGAAAAGCTGCAGGACCTGATAACATACAGGTGCTAAAAGACTGTGCTGTCCAGCTAGCAGGTGTCTTCACATACATTTTTAACATCTCTCTCAAGCATGCTGCTGTACCCAGAGGATTCAAGGCTGCTACCATCATCCCGGTGCCTAAGAATACTGTATCCTGCCTCAACGACTACCGGCCATTGACATTGACTTCCGTGGCATTGATTTCTATTATCATGAAGTGCTTTGAATGACTAGTCATGGGTCACATCAAAGCCAGCCTCCCACCCTCATTGGATCCTTTCCAGTTTGCATATCGTGTCAACCAGATGATGCCATCTTATGCTTTACACACCATTCTATCCCACCTGGACAAAAGGAACAGGTATGCCAGGATACTGTACATTGATTTTAGTTCAGTTTTTAACACTATCATCCCACAGCAGCTAATAGAGAAGCGTTCTCTGCTTGGCCAAAACACCCAACAACTCCCTTTGTAACTGGATTTTGGATTTCCTGTCAGTAAGATCACAGACGGTCCGTGTTGGCAGTAAGACCACGGGGGGGCCCTCAGGGCTGCATGCTTAGCCCGTTGCTCTTCACTCTGCTCACACATGACTGCTCTGCCAAATCCAACACAAACCAGTTCATCAAATTTGTGGATGATACTACAGTAGTGGGCCTCATCAGTAATGATGACAAAACGGCTTACAGAGTGGAGGTGGAACAGCTAGCAGGTTGGTGTTTCAGTTGTATAATTAATAAAGACAGACAAGTGTCAAGTTCAGTAACCATGTTATATCAAGTACAAGAGCCCACGGGCAGGGTCTGCTGCATAACTACATAAGGTGTATAACAGGCTGACTAGTCGATAACCAAGACCCCATAACATCATCCTTTTCAATAGAAAGTGCAAACTCAACAGCACCACATTAAATTCTTAGAATTCAAACACATTCTGGCATAACAATTCTAACATGACACAAACATAACAACCGGCATGATAATTCTAACATGACACAAATGTTCCTTCAGTTATCGTCTAACTTTTCTTTGCCCTTCTCTATTTTTTATTTAACATTTTTTTAAGTCCAAGTCCCATAACAGAGAACAATATCATACCATAACATTTTAACAGTCCCTTTCTTACAAGGTGAGTCTGTCCAGTGGCTTGCACAGCCATCCCACCCGAGAGTAAGTGTGGGCTCTGGCAGGGCTAGGGTTAGGGCCGTGACCTGGTGAGCTTGGTAGGGGAGGAGCCTCAACCCCAGTTTTACATTTTACCTTGGTATGTGCTGGCATGGCATGACTTTTTGTAGGCACATGCCCTGCCTCCAACGTCCTGTGCGGTCTCCCGGCAGCGGTTTCATCCTGATTGCCTCACCCACCTCCACCTCTGGTAGGTCATGAGCAGTCCGGTCATAGAAGCATTTGGCAAGCTGTTTGTGTGGCGCAGTTTGTGGCGCAGACCCCGACCAGGCATCTGGTAGGGGTCTGCGCCACGAACTGCGCCACACCAGAGTCTTCAGATGCCTTGACAGGAGGACTGCTGTCCATGTGTTCGGTTGGTGTGTTCCGCCTTTCCATTTGCCTTTGGGTGCCTTGGAGAGGAGGTTGTGTGATCAAACTGCCATTCTGTAGCAAAACATTTGAACTGGAAGATGAATTGTGGCCCATTATCCGTGATGACCTTGTCGGACTGCTCTTGCGAACTGTGCCTTGCAGCGCTTTATGACGGTCTCTGCAGACAAGTCCGGGAGCAGTTAAATCTCCCAGAAGTCGGAGTAGTGATCAACGATAATAAGATAGTCCTTTTGTCTGTGGCTGAATAAGTCCATGCTGACGCCTCGTAGGTAGCTCGTGCGACAGCATGGTTTCCTTTTGCTGTTCCTGAGCATACTCGTTGCAGGTAGTACAATTGCTGACAGTCTTTTATTTCGGCCTGCATGTTTGGCCAGTATAATGTCTCTCTGGCTTGATGGTAGCATGCGTCGCCGCCAATGTGACTGGAGTGTATGCGGGTGAGCATCTCTAATCGTAGTGTTTTGGGGATAATGACCTTTTGACCTCTGAATAGGATGCCATTTTGCACGCTGATCTCGTCTTGAAAAGGCCAGTATTCTCTCACTGTGAAAGGCGTTTCCTCTTTCAGGTCCGGCCACCCTGTGAGAACCATGGACTTCAGTGACTGCAGATGTTCTTCCTTGTCTGTGTGTTGTCTGACCTGGGCCAGGCGGTGATCTGTGACGTTCAAGTAGTCTGTCTGATTGATCTGTTGAACATCTTGTTGTTCCTGCAGAAAAGAGCAGATGGCATGCCGCTGATATGTAGTACCTCTGCTTGTGCCCTGCTCAGTGTGTCGCTGATAAACATCTCAGGTCCCGGCTTGTAAACAACCTTCAGGCTGTAGTTTTGCAGCGTCAGCAGCATGCTCTGAAGCCTTTGGGCGCAGTGAGGAGAGGCTTGCCGAATATGGTAATGAGCGGTTTGTGGTCAGTTTCTGCAGTGATCAACACAACCATACAAGTATTGCTGGAAGCACTGGCAGGCGAAGACAATACTGACTCTTTCAATTTGCACATAGTTTTTCTGTAAGACTCTCAAGGCAAATGCGACGGGTTGGCCATCCTGCATAAGACAGCAACCAAGTCCACTTTGGCTGGAGTCACTCTGGATTGTGATAGGTACTAATCAGTACCCCAGGTACTGATTTGACAGGCCCGTTGAATACATTGTTGTAACTGCTGAGCAGTTGTTCTTTAGACAAGAGTCCACACTGGACATGCTCCATGGCATGCAGATCATCGGTATAGTGAAGTGAATCAGTCCCAGGCGTTCACACATAGAACCTGAGAGGAGGGGATACTGGTTTTCACAATGTCAAACTCCAGCTTGTGTTTTTGTCCTCTAATAGCACATTCAGTCTCAAAAATGCCCATAGAGCTCATTAGCTCTCCTGATTACAGCTTTAGTCTAGTACAGGGGTGGGCAAACTTTTTGACTCGCGGGCCACAATGGGTTCTAAATTTGACAGAGGGGCCGGGCCAGGAGCAATTGTTGG
>OMKN01014888.1:0-18824 GCA_900302345.1 Melanonus zugmayeri
TCACACACACACACACACACTCTCACACACACACACACACACACACACTCACACTCACACACACACACACACACACATACAGATACACACATACAGATACATACACAGACACAGACACACTTACTGACACTCATGGCTATTCATGCGGTTGATTATCCGGGGTCTATTTGCATGCGCAGCTTATTATGAGATGGTGTTTAGAGGCTGCTAGTGGAGAAGGTTACGGTGTGTTCATTACATCCTGGCCGCAGCATCATTTTCCTGCTCTTGACCTACTTTCATCATCAGGGCCAGTAGTTTTCCGCTCTCTCTCAGGAATTAAACACAGACACCCAATCAAGGGCAAGCAGTGTTTTCATTATATGACATGAACTCCAGTAATGGAGTGCTTGTTGGAACAGTGTGGCGCTAATAGAAAAGTAAAATTGCGTCGCATCAAAAGGACAGTGTGGAGTGTGTGTGTGTGGCGGGTGTCTGGTTTAAGCAGCCTCACCCGGCCCGAGTCAGACTGATTAGACTCTGGGGCCGAGGTGAGGCCGCACACCTGTGGTGCACTGATCAATCAAGGCATGCAGGATAAACCAGCCGTCACCACACACACACTCAAGAGGAGACACGTCAGCTTTCAACACCTGCTCTGCCTGCAAAACATCCTTAACTGCAATAAACCGGTTTACTCAACAACTACCTGTGTCCCGGGATTGGAGGAGCCCAGCAAAGCTACTTCCATGGCCTGTAGCAGTGACCTCGGCCCCAGATGGCTTTGGCTCTCGTCGGGTGCTTTGAATACAAAGCAGTGCTGTTGGTGGTTTTTAAAATAGCTTATTCTCTGCAAGGCCGCAACGCTCATCAACGATTTATATTAATTGTCAGATGAAGTAGTCAAAAAGTGGGTTTTTTGATGAATCGTCTAATCTATAATCAGGGTTGGCACTTCCTATAGGAGACATAGGCGGCCGCCTAGGGAGCCATCCCTGGGGGGGGGGGGGGGTGCCTCGAAAAGAAAAAAACGTTAATCAGTGAGAACATGCATCACAGTCAGAACATCATTGATGGTGGAGTGTATGTGGAGAGCAAAAGCCATCTGGGGCGCAGTACAAAAAAAAGAAAAAAGCATACGACAAACGTGGTAAGGGGAAAAGTTTGGGTTGTTAACTTTGCATTTTGTCAGGCTCTCATGACAAAACGCAAAGTTATGCAAATATGCCAAGTTATGCAAAGTTATGCAATATATGCAAAGTTTTGTCGTGCAATCATGTAATCTTGCTAGTTAGCTAACGTAAGCTAGCCAGTGTTGGGGTCAGCGTTGGCGGTAGCTATAGCTATAGCCAGTGTGTGTTCTCAGACGGGGGGAGAGACAGGGCTGTTCTCTGTGTCTCTCAGACGGGGGGAGAGTGATGCTGAGTGAGAGCAGAGCCCGGAGTCGAGGATTGATCCATGCACCATCAATACACACACACACACACACACACACACACACACACTCTCATACCAGACTGCTGCAGGCGTGTGTGTGTGGTACGTGGATGGGTGTGCATTTTTTTTTATCTGTAAAGGCACAAATTCTACATTATTGTTCTTTGTTTTTTTATGATACTATTTGTCTTATGTTTAAGTGGTTTTCTTAATTACTTTCTCTCCTTTCTTTATTAATATACTATTTTTTGAGTGTTCGTTTTAAGTGGGTTTTTCTCCTTTCTTTCTTTCTATACTATTTTGGTCTGTTTTGAAGTGTTTTTCTCTCTTTATTTCCTTCTGTATATCTCTCCCTATTCACCTTTCCTACCCCTTGATACACTTAATTTGGCAGACACTCACATGCATGCACAAAGGCAACTGGTGAAAATTAGTATTCGAGGAATCGGTGGGTATGTAGTGGAACTAATTAATGAAACTCCTCTGACCTTGTTTAATTATTGTTATCCTCTATTAAACCAAACCATTGTTCATTCATCCACTCTGCGGCATAAATAACCTCGCCTCGTGAGACCGTCCGGATATTCAAGTTTGAGTTTTGCAGTGAATATTAGTCCTCGGCTGGGCGGCGATTGGCTAATCTTTTAAATGATCTGGTCAGAGCATAAAAGAGACCTCATTAACATCCATTGTCCAGACTGACACATTCTAAGCATAACGTTTTGAGAAGACACAACCATGTAATCTATTTTGGCAAAACTCATAATTGCACTTTTGCTAATGAAAATAAAAAAAACACTTCTAACAATGTTCAGTAGGACTGAGCTGGGTTGTGGACCTCATTGGCAGGACAATACAGTACATGTGCATTGTATCCTCACATAATAACACTAACTGATCACTGTATTGTATCATGGCAACAGTCTTTACTGTAAAATTGTAGCCTATTTTGGGACCCCCCGAAAAGAAAAGAAAAATTCAAAAATAAATAATAAAAATAAAGATTTTTTCCACTTTTATCCACCTCATGAGGCCAAAGCATAGACAGTATTTTAATGGTTGTGTTTTTAAATGTATCCCACCCCGGTGTGAAATCAATGCGCAATAAGACCTATTCACAAGAGGCCTGTGTGAATCATTTTGATGGAAAAAGTCAGTTTTGAGAACAGGCATTTCACACAATACAATTTCAATTACAGAAGTTACAGAAGTTAATACTGTTTGCCTTCCTTTGACGTTTCCAATCTAAAACAGACTGGTATCATGCTGTGGAAGGAAATTCAGCGCGTCTGGTTGATTATGACACTTTTTCAATCTTTTCATAAAACATTTTGAATGCTGAAATAACATATTATTTACCCACGACTGTTTAAGTTGATTTCAGGGAGAGAGAGAGAGAGAGACTGCTGGGTGAGCTAGATTGACTTTTAACAAGAGAGAGAGCGGTGCTGTCAAGCTCGTCTCAACAGAAACAGTCTACTCTTTCAAGGCAACATAGAGACAATCAAGTCAGGCAGGAATATTCATCTCTACCTCCCGTCTCGCTGTAAAGGTCTCGCCCTTTACTCCCAGGGTTCTGTGGACCGAACGAGAGGCAGGTGGAGGTTTCAAGAGCCTTTTTTATTCTCAAATGGATAAATCGTATGCGACACCGGGCGCCGACAAAAGAACCCTTGTTTAAATCATAAGAGACGCTCGGTACAAAGGTACGCGATAATTGGGAATGATCAGAGTCCACGGATCCGCAGCGGCTCGCCGGCTACTCCTGCTCGTGGCTCCCAGGAGCCAGTCTCACTGCGGGCAGAGTAAACAGAGATCAATATCTATCCGACGAGTTGATTACTGATCACCCAGAGCTGCGTCAGACCCGGGAATTAGCCGCCCCGCCTCCCTCGTTTTGGGGCGGCTAATTCACAGTCTCAATAGGGAATGCATTTGCAGCTATGTGACTGCATCTACGTTGTAACCCGTCGATACACCGTGGCGAGCAGCCAGTCGAGGATTCTGGCGACTCCATTCTAACTCTTTTATATTAGTATATTTTCTGGGCTTTTTATGCCTTTATGGACAGGAAAGTGGAGAGAGACAAGAAAGGGGGTTGAAAGAGAGAGGGAATGACGTAGCATAGGACCACAGGTGGGAATCAAACCTGAGTTGCTATGGCCTATGTGGTTAGCGTGTTAGTGGCTTGAGCCTCTTTTAAGGTATTTATATAGCGATGCCTGTTGTGCCACAACAATTAACTCAAAATTAGATTTTTGGCATCTGCTGCTGAACAACCTCCGTGCCGTGACGTGCGTGCCTGACATGACGCCTGACATGATGCACGTGGGCTCAGAAGTGTTTGACAACATTATGGAAATGATCCGTACAGAGAAATGCAACTTTTTTCTTTACCTTTCACTTGATCCGGGCTCCGTTTGTTATTATGTCTAACGTAGCGTAACCAACCAACCATTGTTATCGCTCTTCAGTCGGACCAGATTGAAAAATCCCGAATCCCGAACAGGCCTGGGCCGACGTAAAATGGCCTGTTGTGATTGGTCCAGACTTCACACATGATAGTAGCCTAATAAATGATGTATTTTACATTTTTAGAAAGGGAAACTTTTTTTGGTCTTTATTGGGTATTTAAATGATAAATTAAAAGTTAAGAAAATATATGTTCTCCCAGTCATTTAGGATGGGCCAGTTGTACAAGTGGGTGGGGCCAGGCCGGTTAGGCCCGCCCACAACGCCGTGCCTGTTTGAGAAGAGAGAACATGGTTTTGAATGCATTTTGCAATGCATTCACGATTTGTTGGCAGAGAGTTTTGGCAGAAGGATAACTGTTGCTGTGCTTTGTGTGTAGTGTTTTGAGAAATTTAGAAAAACTGTAATTGCTCCCATGATTTTTTTCATTTTTGGGAGAGGCTTTCAGCGGGCTCGAGGCCAGATGGAGAGAAACAGAACTCACAAGATCAGGATGGTCTTACGAGGCTATCATAATCTCATTGAATCAGGATCATTACAATTAATATTATAAAACATATGCATGCAGTGTGTGTGTGTGCGTGTGTGTGTGTATAGAGTAGAGTGGTGTGAAAGCAGGTTAGTCAGATTTACACTCATAATGGATATGTTAATACTAGTGTTTTGTGTGTTGGTTTAGGTGTGTGTTTTTCACTGAGCATTTTCAATATCGCATAAACCCCTGAAGCAGTCGTATTTATTTATTTATTGGTTTGAATGGGAGACACAATCTCAGGAAATAGAGGAAATATTGTGATTATTATCTGGTCCTCTTTGAACCAGATCATAATCACAATATACACATATTGTGATTATGATCTGGTTCAAAGAGATCTCTATTTCCTGAGATTGTGTCTCCGACTCAAATCAAATAATAAACCATTCAGTTTGAAGTAGTTTTCATGTATTTGCAAAATATTAATGTGAGGTTTTTGTGAATTGGTTTTCTATTTATAGATAAACAAATGTACATACTGATTGTCCATATATGCATATAGATTAGAAATGTTCGCACAGATTGTCAATCTGTTCACACGGATTGGCAATATATTCACACGGACTACAAATGCACACACAGATTTCAAATCCTACGCACGGATCGTCATTCTGTTCACACACATATTATTGATACAGATCTACCCCCATATCAGAGTCAAATGAGCAGCCTTGGTGGTATTGGAGTCGGGGGAAATCTTCCTAATTAAATGTCCAAGTCCAACACGTCTCTATGAGTCTTTGGAAACGCCTGCCAAGAAGCCTTCCTTCCATCTTGTGCCATCGAGACGGATGGATGTAGATGTACTGAAATTGATCGAGATTGCGATGGAATTGATTTCCCATGCTTTGTTTGTGATACATTAATACATATTTTATGAGACACAAATAACGTGAAAAGTGGAAGCACTGGAGCGTTTTGAATCGTTTATCCATTTAGCAGTTTATCCATTTAATCATGGAGTGTGTACACATGCACATACATTTTCTATATATTTCAAATTGAACATTTCTATTTTTTCTGATATGCTAAAATGCCTCCATTAGTTTGCTTATTCATTATTTATTCTGTCTCATTATCACAACGATAACGTTCTAATAACCATGAATCACCCTTAATGGTTATGAATCTAATGGGTGATGAGTGCGGTGCGGATGACATCAGCGACGTGATGGGATGTACTTCCTGTTCTCGGAGCGCCTCTCCTCGCCGCGACGTCTGTGGCCCGATCTCAACGTCCCCCCTAAGGCCTGAGCCCTGAGCCCTCACAGACTTAAGTGACGTCAGCCGGTTAGGGATTGAGTGGGGGAGGCTGCGAGGGCTCGAGATGGTACGAAGGGGAACGGGACAGCGCCCCTCGTTTCTCAGCGTTGTCTTTCACACTTTCGGGGAAACCCCCCGGTAACCACGGTAACCCGTAGGTAGCGTCACAACGCTACGAACCGTGGGAAATTCCCTCGGGCGAAGTGCGCAGCGATGCGGACTTAAGGAAAGTCTGCATGAAGGGCTCGAAAATGGCTGCCGAGAGCCCTCGAGTTCACAGCGAGGCGGCCCTAAGCCCTCGCGGCGACGCGCCTCAAAGTCTGAGTCTGTGAGCACTGACATTGCGATTGGGCCCCATGTCTTGATGCTCCTGGGTTTGTGTTGTGTGCTGGTTTCTGGACTGATCTGTATTCACACAGGATGTAAACATGGACCACCAGGTGTATACAGTATATATATGACTTCATTATATGTGACCTGTTGTCAAACACACACACACACACCATATTTTAATGATGCTGCTTTTGCGACCAGATATATGTCCATGTTTTGTTCGACAGAATTTGTGAGAGTGTGTGTGTATGTATGTGTGTTCACATGCACAGGTGTTAGTTCGACAGAGCTGTGTGTGTGTGTGTGTGTGTGTGTGTGTTAGAGATGCGTGGATTGAGTAATTGGCCTGCGTGACCCGAACTGTGGGTGTAGGCGGTATTTATAATATGCGGGTGATTTGCGGGTGGGTTCGTTAAAATCAACTTTTTATTTTTTTCTAAAGTTTTCTCTTCAATAACATTTTTCCTAAATAAAAAAAGCCCATCATGCTATAAAGTCAAACATTTACTGCATTTTGTTGTTTGGTTCATTAATCCAAATGCATTACCGATAACAGGCTGCACTCAATCTCATGCTGAAAAGGCTGGCGACAAGTTAGGCAAATTCCCCGATTAAATAACAGATTCATTCGTCTGCAAATCTCCTTCATATGAAACAAGATGATTAATAACAAAGCAACTGTAGTTTTCAGCAGCAACGCGCAACGCTACATCCTCAACTTGCTCTGCCATCTCAACTAATAATATAATGATAATATTAGCATAATAGGCATGCATTTCATGACTTCATGGATTTCATCTTTTGAAGAAAAGCCTTAGTTTAGACTATGGTGTATTTGTTTTAGCCTTAGAAAAATGCAGTTACAGCAATATGCGGATTCAGGTAAGAAAATACCTTAACCGCGCATCACTAGTGTGTGTGTGTGTGTCAGCCGTACCCCAGCTCCAGCCTTATTACCGGTGACATGTCTCATTGTGGCGGGGTGTGTGTGTGTACGCCTGCCTGGCTGCCAGGGTCTCCTGTCACCGCGGAAACCAAAGCAACGCTCTAAAACGCGCCGGGGCCCAAGGGCGGTGGTCCGGCAGGAAGTTCTGAAGAGAGGGAAAGAAAGGAGGGAAGATGGAGGGAGAGGAAAGCAATGGAAAGAGAGAGGCAGGAGGAGGAGAGATCTAGGGGTTTGCATTAGAGTAACAAACCTGGGGAAATGGATGGAAACGGGAATGGAATACAAATATACCGGTGTGTGTGTGTACACTGTATGTATATACGGTATGTATATATTATATACTGTACAGTATGGTGTCAGCTCAAGGTGTCACCTTCAGCGTATTGCTTGACTGACTACACAATTACACTTTAATGAGTTTGGAGAGAACAGCTGACTGGCTCGTCGGTTGGCTGACTGACTGACTGACAGACTGACTGAATAGTTGACTGACTGGCTGGCTGGCTGAATAGTTGACTGACCGATGACCCCTCCGATGTCTCTATAAAAGAGTTTGACACGCTCACTAAACATGTCCACTTTGTGGATCGGGACACCATTGATTGGAACATATCTTAATGTAATGTCTTAATGTAATCCACTCTGTGCACTGAGTGCGGTGTCATGGATGTGGGACTTGATGGAGGCTTTTAAACAGCTAATGGTATTGGTTCCTCCGTCAGGTTCAAGGTGGTTCACAGTATTAAGAGGGATTCCCACTCATACAGAGAGAGAGGGAGAGAGTGAGTACAGGGGAGAGGAAGCGAGAGAGGGGAAAGAGGGTAAGATTTATTCTATCCACACACACACACACACACACACACACACGCTCCACCCAGTGTCTCATCCAGTTATATAAGAAGACTCCCGCAGTATAATTTTATGAAGGTGCTCCTATTTGCTAAGGCTGATTGACTGTCATCAAACCATATCACGCCTACTCTTTACACACAAACACAGACACACACACACACAAAAAGTGACGCAAACGAATGCACAGGCACACAAACACAGAGGCACACACGCGCGCACACACACACACATTCTGTCACACACACACACATACACAGGTCATTATGTGCTGAGCTATGCATTGTGAGGATGCTATCATCATTAGCAGCAGAGGGTTCTGTAGAGGCCTGATGAGCACAAACCATCATCACTTATAGGATAAACACACACACACACACACACACACACAGACTGAGAGATACTGTTAGAGAGAGGGATATAGGAGAGAGTGATAAGCCGAGCTGGGATACCAAAGAAGAGAGTTAACAAGATAGCATGAGATACAGGGACGGGGAGAAAGAGACCTGTGGGGGGAGAGAGAGAGAGAGACACATTTGTGTTTTTGTTTTTATTTCACACTTGCTTTGGCAATGTAACAGTACGTTTCTCATGCCAATAAAGCTCTTTTGAATTGAATTGAGAGGGAGAGAGAGTGCGATGGGGAAGAGCTTGAAAGTGATGGATACAGAGCAAGAGGCTGGGAGAGAGAGAGGCACAGAGGAAGTGTTACAGAGAAAGAGAGAGAGAGAGAGAGATAGAGGAAGTGTTATAGAGAGAGAGATACAGAGGGATAGAGAGAGTTGTGTTCTCTGGTTCTGTGGACCACAGAGGAGGTCCATGTGAGTACCTGGATACAGGAGGGGTTTCCTGGAAGAGCTAACCCCAGCCTCTCCTCTCCTCTCCCGCCCGGCAGCCGTCTCCTGGTGGTGTCGCTGGGGATAGACTCACTGTACTGTGTTTCCTCTGTGGTTAAGGGGCTCTGCTACACCTCATTAATATGTAATGCGGCGGCTGGCTTATGAATTTAGACTCCCATGTTAAAGGAGTGCCGCTGAGATGCATTGCACTGAATACAGACCATAAGGGATCTGGTTTGAAGCATAATGTGTGTGTGTGTGTGTGTGTGTGTGCATTTTATGCTTTTCTTTGGTTCTTTCTCTTTTGCATTTTTCCATTCTTTCTCTTTTTTCTTTCTCCTTTTTCTTTCTTTCTATTTTCTCTCTCCGTTCCCCTTGTTAGCGCCCAGCCCAACCACTCAGCTCCCGTCTGGGCTTCTGTTTAGTTAGCGCCGTGCCAACTTTAAACCAAAGTGTTTAAAGTCAGCCTTCACGTCCCCTGACACACGGCCAGGTCAGACTCAGTGGAAAAAAAACATTTAGAGAAGTGTGATGAAGATTTGGGAGCCTCTCACCTTTCCTATAAACAGCTAAAGCTCTTAATGTCTGCTTTAACGTGCGCTACTGGAACATTTACAAGTAATTACTTTTAAGGTTACAACTCGTGTTGCGTAGATCAATCTCATCGACTGGTGTTTAAAGTCTTTTACGGCGTGGGAGTTGTGTTTCGAACAGACATCATGTCCAAAGCTGTTAACATCACATATTACAAGTTTGGAGCTTGTTTGTAATGTTTTAGTGAACAGTTTAATAGGCTGTTTAATGCCTAACATTAACAAGTCAGCTCTTTACTTTTCCATGTAATTGCTTTTCACTCGAAAAAGAGTTATAATATGATATATTGAATGGTATGTCCTGTTTGTCTGTGGTAAACCCCTTTGCTCCACTAACAGTGTCTCCCATGGGAGACAATGAAGCTCTCTGACGGAGATGTGAGTGTGATCGAAGCGTTGACCTTGTTTTTACTGCGCGAAAATAAGCGCCTTGGGAGCGATGTACAGTGTGCGAAAGCAAAGCCGTGTGTTCCCTGTATCCACTGTCTGATAGCGGAGTGATGGATGCCGGCCGTCAGGCGAGCGGAAAATCACGGTCATAAGCGTCATTATAGAAACGCCTCATCATCCTAATGAGCCGTCGCCTCTCGCTCTCTCCCTCCCCCGTAGGGAGAGAGTCATTGTCTCTCGCTCGCAGGGTCGCAGAGTCAACCCTCGGTAGCCTTACCCTAACCCCTAACCCTAACTAACCCTAACCCAGGGTGCACGGTAGATGTGGAAGGAACAATACAAACACATATGGGCTTTTTTTCGGTGCCTCCGTGGACGGTGACGAGAGACGGAGGTGGTTTGAAGGAGAAAAGGGAGGGGATGACGTATCGCATAGGACCGTTGAAATCGAACCGGCGGACTATAACGTCTCTATAATGGGACGTCCTTCTGTTGCCCTTGCGGGTACATTTCCCTGAAAACATCGCTCTGTGTTTGGTTACGTTAACGCGGGGTAAACGGCCTATCTATCACTTCACTACTGCCCTGCCCTTTAAGTTTATACGACCCTACTTTGCTTCCCGCCGTGGGCTGTAAATGTTTTCACCTCCATAAAAGTGCGATACAAAAGCCGTACGCGTGTAAAGCGAGGTCGCTAATATCTTTCTAAGGAGACAGCCAGTCGACTCTGTTCCCACCGTTCCATCTTTATCTCATATTCATCTACAGCGTCTCTTCCCCTGTACCCACTCCTCTCTCGCCCTCTCTCTCTCTCTCGCCCTCTCTGTCCCTCTCACTTTATTCTCAGCCAAGGTCTCTCGCTCCTTGTGCGCCAAGCCTAATTTTTCTGCAGTTTGGGGAACTTAACGCCAGCCAAGCCCTGCCAACGTCGCCGATTGCCAGTGGTTTCCTTGGCAGGGAAATCACCATTTTTATGAAGGCCGTCTCCCCGGTCTTGGAGGGGGTTTATTTAGTGTTACGTGTCATGGCCAGACGATCTGGCCTTACCGGTGAAAGAGAAGAAGTGGGAGATATACAACCGGGCAGCCATGACAGCCTGTTTGTGACGAGTGAAGACTAAGGTGTCGTTCCTCCAACAGCCTGTAGGGTGGTTCACGTGGGCGGAGTGACCCCCGAACATTATAAAATAAATCACAAAAGAAAAATGATTTAATTCAACACAAAGGACACCTTTTCTTCTTCATTCAGGTAGGACTTCAGAGGCTGGCTCTTCTCCATGTATTTTGCGAGGTCGCAGTTTGACAGTGTTATTTCATTAAACGGTTATAAAGGATTGAATATAAATGCATTTTGGTCATAGACCAGACTACCTTGAGTTCTGATTTTTACAGCTATTCTGTGCTCCGTCAAATCTTTTTTAAAGATGGTCACAAAGCGCTGCATTTGTAGCTCCTTCCAATATCGACTGTATGCTTTGAGATTTCTCAGCCTCACCTGTAAGTCGCCTTTGATAAAAGTGTGAATGTACAATGTTGTCTAACTCTTTAGGGGTACACCAGTCAAGTCAAGTCAAATGTATTTCTAGAGCACATTTAAAACAACTCAACTCACATTGACCAAAGAGCTGCACAGCTCAGAGCATGCAAGCAAAATCCCAATAAAAAGACTAAAAACAAGAAACACCCACATGCACATCAATACACACAACGACATATCAAAAACATAGGCACAGACCAAAGCACATCAGGGGGACCCAGATGCTAAAGAATAAAAGAGCGTTTCAAGCCTGGACTCAAAGGAATCAATGGAGGGGGCAGATCTGATGGAGAGGAGCTATTCCACAATCTTGGGGCTGCGACAGAAAAAACGCGGTCACCCCTGAGATTAAGCCTGGATCGCGGGACAACCGGGAGCCCCCAAGTCAGACGATCTGAGGGACCCCTGAGGTGGGATAAGGGGTTAATATAAGCGGGAGCCTGCCCCTTCAGGGCTTTAAAACCGAACAGAAGAACCTTAAAATCGATGCTGAACCGCACTGGAAGCCGGTGGAGAGTGGCCAGAATAGGACTAATAGGGTCTCTCTTCCAGGTACCTGTCAGGAGCCTGGCAGCGGCGTTCTGGACCGCTAGCTGAGGTCTGGATCCTATATGTGCTCTAGTGGGACCCTTCCCCGGAGCACTTTCATTATTATTTACGATCATAACCTGGCGCTTTTATACGCCACCACACATGGACGACGGAATGACAATGCGTTGACACCATAAAGCCTCCGACACCACAGAGAACATAAACCCACAAACTGTATTCTCAGCAGTTTTTGTTGCACTTTATCTCTCCCTTCACTCGGTTTTTCACTCGTTTCTTTTAGAAACCGCCCAAGCAGTAGCTAAAAGACATCACAGGGACCCGGGACAGCGGTGGATTTATCTAATTCTCCGCACGACGCACAGCGTCACATCAGAGTCTGTTCGTCTCATAAAAATAGACATAAATAAACAGCTGTAGTGCATCTAAGCGCTAGCCTAAGCGCTTCCCGCGTAGCGCGCCTCAGATGTACACACCCGAGGTGTTTTTCCGCCGCCTTGTTGGTGTGTACCCGACCGGCGTGTTATCCTGACATGTTTAAGGCAGGATGTAAACACCCTGATACCTGCCTCCATTTTGGCTCTGGATGTGTGCAGGGATCCAAGCCGGCTGGCGCTCGCTGACTAAACACTACATCTATCTGGCCACCTACAGCTTGGAGCAGACACACGCTGTAAAAGTGTTTGAGTGGTGTGTGTGTGTGTGAATACACACATTTTTGTGTGCTCGTGTGTGTGCACTTTTGTCTTGCTGTGTAGGGTAAACATTTGTAGTATGATGTTTAGTGGTATTACTTTAATTTACCTTAATTTTACTTTCAGCAAAGGGGGCATGAGTGTAATGGCTAGGGGTTCCGGCTTCGATCCCCTATGTCTGTAGTCTACATGTAGGCATCCTGGAGCAAAATGGCTAATCCCTACCTGCTCCTTAATGAAATTCAGACATATCTGAATTTACTATAAGACAGCGCCTGCTAAATGACTGAATTATAAAGAGTACCGATTAGTCAAGATTACACACAAGACACAATGAACTCATGAGTTATTCTCTCTTCCAAGTTGCGATCGAACTCTGGTCTCATTGAGCGGTGGAGGCCTGCAGGCAGATGCAGAGGAGCTGAATGATTGTTTGAACGTCTCTTGTCTGGCTCGTCCACCGCCTGCAGAGGAGAGAGAGGGGAGCGTCTGTCCGTGCTCTTAACTCAGACCAATGACCGATGACCATCGACAGGCTGATGTACTAAACAACCTTAATTTGTCTGGCTGAATGCAAAACTCTGCATTCAGTGCCATCACCCCGCTAGTATTTAAAACCAAGATGGAACCAAGATGGCCACCAACCACAAGCTGCAATCAACTCTCTCTCTTGATGTACAACTATATGGTTGATGAAGGGCAAATTTAGTATTTAGACGGACCTGGGAAGTCCTGATTTTTATTTTCCCTTTACTCTCTCTGCGTCAGTTTTCAATTTCACAGCCTTCACCACTTTCCTCCTTCCAACTCTGTTTCTGTTTTAGTTCCCAGGTGTCTCTCCATCACAGGATAGAGAGACACGGGTCTTCAACCTTTTTAGCCCAGGGACCCCCTGGTGGATTGAGAAACGGAGCAGGGACCCCCTATATAGATTTATTTTTTAATAAAATGCTGTTGCATTTTATCCCAGGCCTATAGGCCTAATAATATATGCCTTATTAACCCAATTCATATATCTATCTTTGATGCTTAGTTATAAGACATGTAGACATAATTAAAATCAATGTATCAGGCTACATTGTACATTTAATGTATTTATATTATACAATACATTCATTGGTTATGTGAGACATGAGCAGCATATCTCAGGGGGATGACATAGTGGCACATAGCTGGTCTATTCTTGGAGATGGAGGTGGACGCTCCCTGTGGAGCAAACATTGACTTGAAGGTGGAGTTTGGGTGAAACCCCGGGGGTAAGGTGACAGCAAGTATTGGTTTCTGCATTAAGTTGCAACTAGAAAATATGATTTCAGAATATATTATTACCACATAAATCATTTCCACAAAAATGTGTTCAGGACATCAGAAAAAAAAATGTGCGGACCCCCTGCAGTACCTCTGCGGACTTCGGTTGAAGACTGCTGGCTTAGCGTAACGGCGGCTTCAGCAGCTCCTGGAGGATCTGCATAATAGTCTATAATTGTGAATGCTAACAGCATGTATTTCTGATGAGTCCCATGATGGCGAACGGTATTCATGTCTTATCCAGCTTAAATAATGAAATGCAGGTTACACAGGGAATAACTAACATGTGCCGAGAAGAGCTGATAAATTACTTGTGTGTGTTTCTGTGTGTGTGTGTCCTAATATGTACTGAAGTGTGAGAATGGATGTGTACGCATTCACAGTTGTCAGCATGTTTACATAAAATGTATGCTGTGCGTGTGTGTGTGTGAGAGGTTTACGCTGATAACCGTGACCTTGTAGTGAAGCAGAGAAGCCTCCATCGTGGTTAGAAAGAGGATATTAACTCTACTACATATTTAAAAGTACGCCTGAACATGTCTCAGTTCAAAACATTTGCCTCGTCAGTGATTTTGATTGGGTTGGCGGTGGCGGTGTGGAGGGTCTCTAATGCATGAATGAATGATTTATCTTGTAATATATAATCATGCATTGAATGCTTGTTTCTGGGGCTTGTTTCCCTATTTAAGCAGTGCTTAACATTTAGCAAATAGATAGAATAATCTGGATTTGGCAATGACTGTTTTTCATGTTCAGTGAAAACGAGACCAAAGCTGATACTAAGAGACGACCGAACCCATGACTCCTCACAGATTAAACAAGCGACTGGGGTTTGGCTGCTCATGTCCTTTTTTGGTCTTTTTAACAAAACTGGGTCATGGTGAAATATTGAGGCAATTATAGTATGATTTGATCTTTGTCATTTTTTGCCTTTCTTGAAATATTGTGTAGCAGTCGTCCCTGCTACACACCACCAAAGTGGCTTTTCTGGGCTCCCTGACAACCAGGACGCAGGTAGATTGTTGGTAATGTTTTGCAGGCAGAGCAGGTGGAAAATGCTGGCATGTCCGCGCTCCTCCTGAGTGTGTGTGGTGATGGCTGCTTTGTCCTGTGTGCCCTGATTACTGAATGCACCACAGGTGTGCAGCCTCACCTCAGCCCCAGAGTCTAATCAGTCTGACTCAGGCCTCCAGGTGAGGCTGCTTAAACCAGACACCACACACACACACACCCCACAATGTGATCGGTGGTTAGTGCTTTTGGGAAACCCATGCACACACACACACACTCAATATCGTACACTAACTAAGTGTCGAGGGCTGACCCAGTGCCGCCTATTTCCACGTCGGACTGTGACAGCGCATGGTGTGGTGTGCATATTATTTTTATTTCCTTTCTTTTCTTTTATTTGCGAGTGGTGTGCTGAAATATTTATTGCATTTTTTTATTTTCCCTTATTTTATTTGCATGGCTCATTTTGTTTGTTTTGAGAATACACGGCTAATTTAGACATTAGACTGACAGACATTAGTTTAATCTCAAGCTTGATGTGTGTCCGACACAACAACACACACACTTATTGTATTTAGTTTTATATTGTAGCCCATTGTAAAATTTGATTGATTAGTTTAAGAGACATTCAATATATTTGTTTGTTTGTTTGTTTCAGACAGACGCAGCACACAATTATATCCGCGATGATCAATTCAGTTTGACGTTCGATATTCCCCATTTTTTGCTTCCTAATCTCAGCAGCTCATTGAGAGTGGATTTATTTCAGATTAGTTTTGTTTACACATTGATTGGACGATTGCTTGGACGTTTCTCACATATTTCCCCGAGTGCCACACGATGGCACATCCATATCAGCGATCTAGTGTGAAATATTGTCCAATGTCCTGTCTTTAGAACAAGGCTAATCTGAAAGAAATGTCCTTTTTCAACGAGACATTTTGTTTTACAAGCGAATATTGTCAAACTAAAACCTTCTACCTAAACCTTCATTAACCTTTTTAACTAGGCTTAGTTATAGCAACGAACGAATAATAACGAATCAAGCTGTTGAGACCTCTAGCCGTCCTCTGCGTGCATGGCGATGCGTCTCAGACACACGAACGCACGTCATTGTATTTATGGCGTTCTCATGGCATCAGGCAGACGGCAGATGGACAAAACCTTCGGGCGGCGCGGGACGAACAAACAAACAAAGTCCAATGGAACGGCAGGACGGCCGCGTGACGACATGTTGCTATGGTGATGTCCTATTATTTACAAAGAATGTAAAGAAAGAAAATAAAATATATAAAAATTAGGAGGACGGCAAAAAGCATATATTGTACTATTTGTGAAACATATTCGTTTGAGATACATTTCATATATTTGGTATAGGTCTACTTAATATAGGCCTATTGTATATAATAGGTGAAACGTGATTCAATGTTAATTCATGTTTCAATGGCTTACTATTTAATTGAGTTTAGCCCCAATTGTTCGCCTTAATGTTTTTAACTGTACATGGTAATATTGGTAATTACATTTTCTATTTTTGGGTCATGACTTAAGGACACATGTGGGTCCTGAGGCTAGACCAGTTGGGAACCACTGTAATAGGCTATATACACACGGTTATATTTCATATTGGTGCCATCATGACTCCTTCGCTTCCAGTGAAGCGCTTCTATCTGGCGAAGCTGGGGTTGGATGGCTTCACCGTCGCCTTCATCTTGCGTCTTTTTTATCTTGCGCAGATGGGCGCTTGTGTCCTTTGTCCTTTTGCGCACAGTTGGGGTGAAGCCCCACACACACGCACGCATGCACACACACACACACACACACACACTTAGTGTTAATTCGCCATGTACCTTGGTCACCTCACTTTGGCGTTGTGTGTGTTGGAAATGACCCCGGTCTAAATAATACATTCATATCATTATGCACATACTCTCTTCTCACTCTCTCTCTCTCTCTCTCTCTCTCTCTCTAACATGAACACCATTAGTAAATTATTACTAGACCATTAACTGTTAATTCATGCTTATTACTGCATTAACTCATGTTAATTAATGGTTCATTAATGTGGCAGTGGAACAGTGCTTAAGTTCAACAGAGCGTTCTCAGTATGGTCTCTTCAGAGCCATAGAAGGACAGAGTTGCGTCAATGGAGGGTCCACAAAGCTCCGCGGTCACGTGGTTCATGTATCTTCAGATAGCTCCAAGTGGGTCATTTGAATGAGTGGAAATTGTGCATTGCTTTGCTGATTTACCACGAAACAGCGACGTTAAACATAATGCAAATTGATTTTAGCGAAAATAATTGGCCTTGAACGGAGATGACGCAACTCTCTCTCTCTATGGCTCTGGGTCTACTACTCAAAAGGCCTCCTCCTAGAAGCACGCCGGCGCGATCGAAGTGTCACAACATCCGCGGTCTTCGAGCGCTATCTATAGAAGAGACTTCTGTACCATGAATGAGTAATGATAACGACGGCGAGACATAAACATGCATTTCTAGCGATTTAGCTTTCGTCTCGGTAAGGATTCGCGGAAATCCCGTCACTCCCCCGAATGATTTACAGGCGAATGCTCAACTATTTTTTACAGAAACACATCTCAAGAAGCGTCCGTAGTGTTTTGCACACAATCCCTTGATGGTACTTCAGATGAAATAATAAATGCAGGAGAGTGTGTTGTCGCACCGCACTCAGCAGTACTTGAAGTACTAGGGGGGGCATTCTGAGACCCCTTTATAGAGACGGCTCTTCAGTCTTCAAGTCCGGGTCCTTGGGTCCCATGCAAAGACAATGGGGCCGGCACTGCAGTAGGGTTTGTGTCACGGCTGATGATAATGGTGGAGGAGATGATGATGATGATTATAGCAGGCAGGAAGGTAGTATTATTAATTATATTAATTCGCAAGCCGTTTCAATTACGAACAAGAAGGCCTTTTTCAGATCGCAGGGTTTAAGCCACTCCTCTGCGGAATATGTATTTCTGTGTTAATATGACTGCGAGCTGCTTTCTGTGGAAATAAAAGTCAAATAACACTCCTTTCTTTCCCGACGTTTTGCTGACTTTTCCTTTTCCGTTTCTTCTGTTGGAGAATAACTTTGTATCGCTTGTATCATCCAGAAAAACCATAATAATACGTGTGCCAACTGCTAAAACCTGCACACGAGGCAGGCGCAACGGCAAGACTCATCAGTGGAAAACGCTAGCGCCGAGACCTTCCCACCAAACTCCAGTCGGAGAATTTGGTGCCTGGTGCCAACTACCTGCTACATGTTTTCCACCAAGATAGCACCGGGCTCTGAAGGCCAAATCTGTGCTACGTATGAGAATCGCCTTGTGTTACGAATCGTGCGTTATGGCAGCGCCCCCTGCTGCAGGTGGGGCGCTACTCCGGGGAGGGGCCGGGGATAATCACCTGGGAGGGAACCGACTATATCGACCAATCCAATATAATCGTGTATCATAATACGTGACACGTGAACCAATCAAGTGCGCTTATGTGTAGAACATTGACCCACAAGGAGGAGTCGTGGTGAACTATATAAACAGTGTGTGTCCTTGTTTGGAACTAGTTGCTTCATGAACTAACTCGGGTTTATGTAACGTCGATGTTTTAATAAATCCTCGATGCTGATGAATCCTCCGAGCCCGTGTATTATTTTTAAGTAATTCTAAAATAGTATAGATTTTAAAATAGCCGAAATCAGGACGAATCAGGACGCCAAAGGACTCCACTTTTAACGTCGTTCTTTCTTTTCAACTGATTTCATTTGTTCCTCTCCCTCCAATCTTTTTTTGTACTCTCCCTTCAGTGCAAATTACCCGGTCACTATGTCTTCTTTTTTACTTCTAGCCTGTCCTCTCTCCTTTTCTGTCCTTTTACCCCGTCCCTTTCACTCTCCTGTTCACACTATCCACCTCCTCCTCACCTCCTCCCTCCTCATTCACCTCCTCCTCCCTCCTCATCCACCTGCCCCCACTTACTTTTGTCCCTCCCTCCTTCTCATCCACCTCCTCATGGCCCTCCTTCGTCATCCTGGTCCCCACCCCCTCCTCAACCTCCTCCTCTTCATCATCCCCTCCTGCCTCCCT
>OMKN01014902.1:0-30745 GCA_900302345.1 Melanonus zugmayeri
TGGATATGAGATTGCATATTTCCAGCAAAGTAATGACAGAAATTTGACTTCATTTTGTAGTACATTTTGATTTTCTGTTACATTAAAATCAAATTACAAACCATTACAACTCAGCAAATGACAAATGACACGGAATCAACCGTGATTAGAACCTATTGCTCTACTTTGGAGGAGTTTGTTACACTCCAATAATAGATTTTTTAAAAAGGTGTAGGGGGTGATCTATCATCCACAGATGATGGATCACATGTACATTGAAAACTGTTTGCATCATTGCTGCATTGTGTGTGCGTGAAGAATTTGGACAAATCAAGCATGTTGTGGCCTTTAATCAGAACACTGGTGTCCTTTTGGATTCAGTCAATGTTAAAGAAAAGTTATTTCCATCTGCACATTTTGTAGTTCAGAACAGCATATAAATGTGCTTGCTCATGATCCTATTATATCACATTGTAGTGTGTGAAGTAGGCCTAAATGTTCTGCTGGGTTTACTTCAATCTTTGCATCTGGGACTGAAGAATATGAACAGGTCCCTGGTGTGGGGTCGTAACAAGTAGAGCCTCTGTTTAGTTGCTGCTCAGCTGTATAAAATTATATTTCATCCAACCCTCTATCTTCTCAAGGCAGGTGGTCTGTTGACGAAGGTGGGGGACACCACATGCGAGTGGGAACATCCGTTACGAGCAAGAGATGCTCACCTCTACCAGAGCGGTAGGTCTGAAATGAGTACAGGACACTGTCCAAAGGCTGTTCCTATCACTTTCATTGCATTCCTCTGCCCCACCTGCCAAACCTCTCCAGTGGTTTGGCAACTCTAATTCTGCCAGACAAAAAATCCTCTTGTTGCCTATCAGGATGCTTTTTATTCAACATTGTGTAATGGGGATTTTATGGAACTAAGATTCACACTCAATGTATAGTAAATGCCAAAACGAGTAAATACCAAAATGTTTATTTGAAATAAATATGATCTAAAATTTCTTTTTAAGGTTGGTATTCATATGCATTACCCATCAACATGAATCCAGTCAGTGTATGACGTAAAAGAAAGATGAGGTAAAGGTCAGACAGCTTTTTAAACATGCAAAACCATATCTTACTTCCAGTTGTTTCATGTTGTGTTTAATTGTTGCATACTTCTAATTGTTTTCTGATTTTTTTTATTTGTATTTTTGTTTAGGATCAACGGAAAGTAAAGAATCCCCATATTTGAAGTCCTCGAAAGAATGGCTCATGGCTGGGATTCATACTTTCCCAACCTTCAACCTCCGCCCTCTAATCCAAGGCCTTTGGAAGTATCATCTGGACCAGAAGGAAATGTATCTCAACCTATAGAGAACTTCACTGCACATCATGACTTATCCAACATGGTTGTTTCTCAAGAGGCTGTTTCAACAAACTCTGACTTTGGCTCAAACCTTTACCCAAACTCTGCCCCTACTTCAGACTGTGCATTTAGTTACTATAGTGACATACCATGGCAAGCTGACGAACAGTCAGTCAAAGATGAGTCATCAAAATGTGAAAATGGTGACCTCTCAAATTTGACAGCAGATGGATTAACCATATCAAGCCATTTTCCATCTTTTGCAGCAGATTTGCAAGAAATTAAGGAAGACTGTGAAATTCTGGCGCCATCCTTTCTTGAGGACTACTCGGATGTCAGTAGTTGCTCAGATACAGATATAAATGAGACAGAAATC
This sequence comes from Melanonus zugmayeri, assembly GCA_900302345.1. Lineage (NCBI taxonomy): Eukaryota > Metazoa > Chordata > Actinopteri > Gadiformes > Melanonidae > Melanonus > Melanonus zugmayeri. The sequence goes on from OMKN01014902.1 coordinate 1,704, forward strand.
AGACCTTCTTGTAAGTATATGAAAAGTTCGGATCCCAAAACGGCAAGTCATGACAATTTTATTACTACAAAACACAGTCCCTCAGAATGGCCATTCACGCCGACCGGCAATATGTCAATTTCCGCTGATTGTCCAACCTCTCAAATGTCAGAAACACCTTTAATCTTGCCGATCCCATCTGAATTTCACGATAAGGCAAGAGAAACTGCAGATTGTGCAGAAGAAAAAATGGAAACAAAAGAAAATCCTTCCAAATGTGTGCAAAAATATCCAACATCAGCTTCTTCAAAAACCTCGGAAACGGAGAATGATCAAGAGGATAATACAGCTACAGAGCAGAAACTGAAATTTGACATAAAGGAAGAGAGAGTTCCTATACAAGCAAAAGAACTGAACATCACCATTGGTAGTCACAAAGACATGGCAGAGGATATAACGGACAGATATCCAGATGACTGTGGAAAAGAGCATACATGTCCTAAAGTGGTTGAATGCCAAGAGAAGACGCCACTTCTATATAATCACTTAACTTCATTTCTTAGTGTTGGGAAGGATTTGGATGTAAAAATCCAGGGAACTGATCCAAAATTATTAAACATGATTCAAGATAACAGTGAAGTATGTGATGGGAAGGATTTGGATGTTAAAATCCAGGAAACTGGTCCAAAATTATTAGACACGATTCAAGATAACAGGGAAGTATGTGATGGTAAGGAAACCATTGACCCAAATCAAATTTCTTCACCTGGCCTGCATGAAAATGGAATGAATGACACAAGCGACCCATTGTTGTCATCCGCTACAGGATTATTTGATAGCAATGTTTCACATTCTCAAGATACTATTCATGAACTGGACAACACAGGGACTACAAATGGTCCAGAAAGAACAATTCAAGGCATATCCCAGATTCCTGCACAGCCATCTTCTGAAAGTTGCTGTCAAGACATAATTTGCAGTAATCATTTTAAGTACAGTAAGTGTGACTCCATGGATGCTTGTTACAACAAACAGCTGTCTGACTCTGGGAGGGTTCTAGAGCCTCTTCCAGAAAGTGAATCGGCGGATCCATTGCACCAGCCAAAGCTATACTCTATTATGGATGAGGAAAAAACATTGCCAAGCAGTGTTATGGCCACAGAACGGGATAAAGAGGATGCTTCTGAAACTATCAAAGAATCCTTCCAGGAGACTAGTGCAACTTTTAAACAGCCTGATCTTGGCATGTTGTATGGTGAACCCTTGTCAAGAGCAGATTCCCCCTGTGAAGACCATGAAACATCTCATTCAGATCAAGAACGTCCTGTGGCCAGTTTGGAAAATTTAAGCATAACCCATTTAGAAGTGCAGGTACCTGAACTCAAACGCTCTTTACAATTGCAAAAAACACTGCAGCCAATTATTATTCTGAAAACCTTAGAACCAGTAAATGACATAAAGGAATATCGATGCACAGAATGCCAATACTCAACACAAAATGTTGATGATCTAATTGAACACCACCATAGCCATTCACGGCATGAATTCAGATTTTGCCCAACCTGTAATATCTATTTGCTAAACAATGATCCACCAAGCAAACATGTTTGTTATGTTACTGGCTATGTCCTACCAGAGAAGACACTTCTTAAGACCCTGAAGAAAAAACAAAGTTACAAGTGCAACTCCTGCAGTCATGTATCTCATAGGTTTTATCAACATGTGCAGCATATGAGAACTCATACAGGCAGAACACCATTTAAATGTAATGGATGTGGTCAATACTTCTCACAGAGTAGTTGCTTGTACAGACACATGCGCATAGCTGGGCGATGTCCAGGCTCAAAACATAAAAAGTCAGCTACACATTTGAATATCAATAAAAGTAAAACAACCAAACCAAAACAAGTGACAGAGAAAGTTGTGGAATGCAAAAGTCTACTGGACTGCTATGTGAAGCTTGTGGATATCTCCAGGACACATGTATGTCCATTTTGTAGTAAAACCTTTACAAGTTCCAAGATGAAGAACAAGCATGTATGTACTGTACACAAGGTGAAGGGAGTCCCAAAGGGAAGCGAAAAAAGTGGGGCTGATGAATTGGGCAAATATAAATGCCCACTCTGTCCTCGTGTTTTCAAGTACTCTTACAACAGAGCTCGACATCTGCGGCGCTGTATCAAAGAACAAACAAATTGTGCCAATTGGAAAATTGGTAGCAAATATCAGTGCCCCCTGTGCAAAGCCAACTTCTCATTCGCAAATAATAGATCACGACACATACAAAATAATTGCCTGAGAGACTATCTCCGAGCACTTGCAAAAACAAACACCAAGATAAGTTTTGAAAATAAGGAACCACCTTCAACTACAACAGCCAACAGACAAGAGGACATACGAGGTTACAAATGTAGTCTTTGTCCAGCCAGGTTTTTCCATGCATCTGGGAAATACAAACATATGAAGAAACATGAGTTGTGCAAACTGACAGGAAAAATTGTCAGATACAGATACCCCATCCCGAGAAAACAGCAAGAAAATATCAGCAGTAAAAAAACTGTAAAGTGTAAGGATACCTCAACTTCAAATGAAGCTAATCACAGCGATGTCTTCTCATGCTCCTTCTGTGGAAAAGGTTTCAGCACGTCACTGTCACTACAGAAGCACGAAATAAATCACAAAGGTGACAGACCATACCACTGTTTGGAATGTGGAAAATCATTTAGGAGACGCAATCATTTGATTAATCACAAGACAGTTCATCAAAGAAGGATACAATGCACAGATTGCAAAAAGATTCTTCCAACTATTGGGGAACTGATTCAACACAGAAAGACCCATCTTAAAAGGGGAAAACTGAAGTGCCCTTACTGTCCACTGCAGTTTGATTATCCTGTATATTTACTGAGACATCTTGCCTCCCACAAACGTGAATCCAAAAATGAACTTGGTAATAAGGAGATGCAAGTAAAACCAGAGATGCCATTGCAATCTTTGCAAAAGCCGAAAGTGTCACAGTGTTCTTTGTGCAAACACGTTTTTCAGGATCCCCAATCTTTAAGGAAACACTGTCTAAAACATATAAGGGTATCCTCATTCCAGTGTCCTTTTTGCCAACATCACTTCAATTCTCGGCGCTGTTTGGTTCGCCATATGGAAAGGCATTCTGGAGACAAACCTTTTCCATGCAATGCTTGTGGGAAACGATTTCACCGCGTTGTTAACCTTACTCTGCATAAAGAAACATGTTCTGCCAGTAAGATGGAAGTAAACCAGGTGGAGGTTGTTGAAGTTGTAGGAAAACCAGCTGAAAAAGGCCGAAAATTACTCTATTGTTCCTACTGTCCACGGACATTTAGTCGGAGAAACCGCTTAAAGAAACACCATTATGGCCATAGGTCAAATTCATTGTTGACCTGTTCTAAATGCAGCTATTTTTATGGACGTACAAAACTTTCACAACATGAAAAGAATTGCCATGGAACAACTGCCATTGATCAACGTGGCAAAGGTTTGCCAAACAAAGTGGAGCAAAAGGTTGAAAACAAGCGGCATGGGACCAATGGAACAGGAACAAAGACACTTTCACATATCTGCCCCCACTGCCCCCAAAAGTTTCAGTACAGATCACTTCTCTTAAGACATTTGATTTCACACGCAGATAAATCCTTTGCTTGTGACCACTGTGGCCGTCAATATGGCAACAAGTCTATGTGTATCAAGCATGAAGCATTCTGTGGAGGTTTTGTTCGAAAGGATGATTCCAAGATCAACAGTTATAATCAACCAAGATTGTTAAGACCAATTGGTGTCAAAGAAGCAAAAGAGAAAAAGACTGACTCTGAAGCTGAATACAAGTGCAAGTTCTGTACAAAGACATTTTTGAAAGCCAGAAATCTGAGACGTCACATTTTGACACACACTGAAGTCAAGCCTTATCGCTGTAAAGCCTGTGACAGTTGCTTCTCAAGGTATGATCATCTAAAACTACACCAGACCCGCTGTAAAGGCAAAAGACAGCGATTAGAAGTTTGTTTACCCAAAATTAGTTTGGATGCAGTTGGAAAGGGTTGGCAAAAGCAGGGTCATAGTCTGGCAATTGCGGAGGAGCAGCCATTTGAATGCAATTTCTGCTTAAAAATCTTCACTTGTAAATCTAATTTGGCCCGACATGTGTCAATGCTCCATAACGAAAGTGCATTCTCTAGCAGCCGGCGTAAAAACATTGCACTATCCACAGGAATTGACAGGCTTGATGGAATAACGACTCAAATTCTAGAGCCATATCCTATCAAAAAGCAAAGAAATGCCTGTATATATTGTCCTAGATCCTTCAAATCAAGTTGGCAGTTAAGAGTGCATACTCGACTGCATACAGGTGAGAAGCCTTTTCTCTGTGACATGTGTGGCGAGCGATTTATCAGGAGAGATTATTTGCTGCGTCATTCATCGAAGTGCAACCCCAAAAAGGGTGGAAATGACTTGCTTCCCTGTAATCAATGTAAAGAGCTTTTTCCCAAGGAGTCTCTGGAAATCCATCAAATAGGTTGTTCCAACGCACCAAGCGTTTCTGGTGACCTCCAGCAATCTTCTGAAGGCACATCAAATGGCTTCTCCTGTGCTTACTGTAATTCCACTTTCTTAATCTTTTCTCAGCTCCAACAACATTTCCTAAACGCACACAAGCAGGATACCGTAAAGTCACCAGTTCCCACAACATCACTACAACAGCATTTGTCAAACATCGTGAGTATCAAGGAGGAGCCTTTGGATGCCGCAAATGATGACAAACAAATAAATGGCGATGGCAACATATTGTTTGATGGCAATACTCATGTGGATGATGCTGAAGAGAAACCTTTTCCGTGTTCATTTTGCAACTTGCGCTTCAAAAATAAGTCTGGACTAAGTGGCCACCTTCGCACACATTTAAAATCAGCTCCATTTTCCTGTCTTAGGTGCAAGAAAGGTTTCTGGAATAAAAATCAACAACGCAGCCATTTAAGGAAATGTAAAAGACTTGAAATGTTTTCCAAGAGGAATGTTGGTCTCAAATCATCAGTTGCAATCAGCTCAGAGATTGATTCAGCACAAAATGATTCAGTTCTAATATTCAAAGAAGGCTCCAAAATCACTCAAAGGGGCACAGGGGTTTTACAGACCAAGTTTTCCTGCAAAGATTACTCGGAAGACTCGCCACAAGAAGACCAGGTGCAAAGTCCATCTGTAGAAAAGAAAACTGTACACTACCAATGTTCAGAATGCGACCAGAGTTTTACTGATGGCTTAATGCTCATTAGTCATCTCGAAGACCATGGAAGAATTGAACAAGAGAAAAACCGCAATACGTGTCCAGAGTGTGGAAAGGTGTGCAATAACGGAGCAAATCTTGATAGACATATGAAGGTTCATGGCATTGATAAGACGTATCCTTGCTTGGAGTGTTCCAAAAGATTCACCACCTTAAGAAAGCTGCTTGTACACAAAAAACATCACAAAAGACAAATGAGCCCATTTGTTTGCAGAATTTGTTCTCAAAGATTTTGGACAAATAAATCTCTGCAAGATCACTACAGTGAAAACCATCCAAATGAACTCCACTTTTGCAAACTGTGTAGCAAACGTTACACTTTAAAAAAGTCCCTAATTCGACACTACAAAATGAGACATCACATTTGGCAGCTAGATCAATATATTGATTGCTCTGAAAATGAAGAAAGTATTGACCATGGAAGCATCGAGGTCAGTGCTTCAGGCTGTAGTGATAAAGATGGCGAAACTGATGACGGTGACAGTGAGAATAGTGACTCAGATGCAGCACCCTACTTCCCTTGTCATGTCTGTGGCAAGACGTTCCTAACATCAGAAAACCTTGAGGATCACCAGCGATGTCACCTTGGTGAGAAACCACATGAATGTGCAGAATGTGGTAAATGTTTTTTCCAGGCATCCCAACTTCTACAGCATCAACGAACGCACAAGTCTGAATTTCAGTGCCAGACCTGCCATAGAGGCTTTGTGTCTCTTTTTGCATTGCGCAAACACAAGCACACTCATGGAAAGAGTCGGCCATACCGCTGCTCAAAATGTGACCTCAGTTTCACAGGACACTCCCAGTTGGCAGAACACATGGCCATGCACCGTGAAGATAATTTCCCATGCGACATATGCAATTGCACATTTTCCTGCAAGAGCAGTCGTGCAGAGCATCGGAAAAGCCACTCTGCAGCAGCTGGAGATCTCCCACCTTTGACTTTTGAAGAAGAAGAGATGGATAATCTGCCTTTAGCACCACTCACAAGTCAGCAGAAATACCGCTGTGGGGTTTGCCACCAGTGTTTTAAAGACCCACAGGAACTTTCAGAGCATGGTTGCCTGGCAGCCACTGAGCGGCCATTCTCATGTTCAGTTTGTGATAAATTCTTTCTGCATGAATCTCACCTCAAGAAACACGAGGCCATCAACCACGAGCCACAGAGCTATGAATATCTGTGCAATCAATGTCACATCCGGTTTTCTTCGGAGAAGTCGTACCTTTGCCATGCACGTAAACATCATCGCGCCATGACAGCTGGATTAAACATTAAAGAAGAAGAAGATGCTGTGGAAAACAGTAGTGGGCCCCAAAAGCTCATAGAATCTCAAGTTTGCAATCAAAAAAATACTGATTCAGTTGGGGTACAAAATCACCAATTCCCAATGAATTATCTGACTCATGAATGTAAAATTTGCAAATTGACATTTCCCACAAAAAGTGGGATGAAGAAGCATGAGCGTTGTCATTCCACTGAAGCTACACACTTTGAATGCACAGGGTGTGGCCAGAACTTCTTAGGAAGCGATGCTTTTAGACAGCACCACTGTTCAATTTCATTGACGAAGAGTGAATATTCAAGTACATCAACCAAGAAATCCCCTGTAGGGGAGGAGGAAGATGTTGATGTCACTGGAGAGGATGTGTTTAATTGCGTCGCTTGCTCAAAGCAATTCTCCACCAAAAGCTGCCTGCTGGAGCATCAGAATGAACATCATCCAAAAGAACTGTTAAAATGTGAGATTTGTGGAAAAACCTTCAAACAAAGACAAGATCTAATTCAACATGAGCGAACGCATCTTACAGATCGAGACGCCAAAGCAACTGTTAAGAAAAAAACGCGGTTGAGTTGTTTTCAATGTCCCACTATGTTTGACACAGTGCAGGAGATGGCTTTGCACATGAAAACACACTGTGAGCAAGATTTTGGACATCACCGCTGTGACATGTGCTACAAGTCGTTCAGCCAGTTGTCTCTTCTTAAGCAGCACCAGGAAAGTCATGTTGGCCAGGTTGTGTATGAATGCACAGAATGTGATAAAGCATTTGCTTTTCTTCACCTCCTGGAAGAACATCAATTGACTCATGCTGGACCCTCTAAGTAATGCAGACTGTGTTTTTTACATTGGTGTAACTAAAATGTGCTTCATTTAAGCTGCTGAGTACTTAATTTCCTTCATCACTATTTGTATTATTGATATGCATCATCTAAATATTCCTTTGCTTTTAAGTTCTTGTTTTGTTATCTTGTTAAGATGCTATTTCAAACATTAAAGCAAAACTAAAGTTATGATGTATATTCTTACCAGGTCTCAGACAAAAGGGGCATATATGTATAGAATATACTGCAATGAATACAAGTGGTGTAACATTTTAATGTCTTGGAGAAAGGAAGGGATCACATCTTGAATATATATCTAAGTTGAACTGACGTAAAAAAAAAATATGTGAAATATTTTTGTTGACTAATACGCTAATATGTAAAATAGGCATTACTGTATGTTTTGTAAATAGGTTGTTTTCCATTGTCATGACACGTTTTGCAGGTGATAAAAGTTCTGCAATGTAAGGATGCCTTTTCTTTGTCTTATAAACGTGTTATTGTAATTGCAGGTTGTAATTTTGTTATAGGTACAAATTTGTGTCTGTACAGATATGTTTGGTATGATTCCTGATGTTCTTTTCACAACTGATTTGTTTTCTTACAAATTAAAGATCAAATCCTTTTGGATTCATACAACAGACTTTATATTGTGGATCAAACATATTGTTGTGCTTTATTACTTCATGTGCAATATGGAATATCTTTCTTATACAGGAGGTTGTAGGAATTCTGTAGCAAATGCAAGCGCCTTTCTGTTAGTTTATTAGAGTAGAATAGAGTTCAGATAGTGGTGTTTTTTGGGCCTTCTTTAAATGGAAATAATGTCAAACATTAGTTAGAAAATGCGAATAAGACGTGATAAGACTAGTAATAACAGCACACGGAACCATGAGTGCGGGCGCGCGGGGCCGGCGGGTCTCCCGGGGACCCGCGCGCTCCCACAGACTCCGGCGACCCGGAAGTGTTCGCATCTGGTCACATCCGGTACGAGCTCCTCCGTGGCTTCCGTCCATCTCAAGCGGGGGTTAGCTAGCACTAAACTGGTGGATCATCTCTCCTCGCCGCTGGAAACACTAACAGCGTATTATCATTATTATCATTATCATTATTATTGGCTGGCTAACGGAAGATAAACGATACCGACAGGAGGATCCGTCTCTACCGGATTGGTCCCGTACAGGTAGGCTGTAACCCCGCGGCCTAATCTAATAACGTGCCCCCCCCAGGTTATATTATTAATATACACATGATGGTGTTATATAGTGTGATATTAATCTCAGATGAGCGCACGGTGTTGAATGCACGTCCTGTGGTTTATTGTGTCGTTTCGCAGGTCGCGGATGGGCAGCGACGCGTTACCGTCAGGTTGATGTTTGTGGTTCACAAATGAACAATGAACTCACATTCTCTTCATAATTGTTGTTTTCTTTGTTGGATTTGATCTGTTTTGTTCCATGGATGTGGCCGATGGGAGAAAGAAGGAAGGAAGGTGCTTTATTGATCCCCAGGTGGGAGATGTTCTAGGATGTACCTGTCTCTATTGTGGGGATTTTTTTTTCTCGTATGTCCTCAAACCCCAGGTGTCCCCTGGGTGCAGGTAAAAGGATCGCGCTGTAAACCCAGAAAGGTGCTCAGTGACGCCCGCCCGCCTCGCATTGTCTGGTGTGCATGTGGTGAAATGAGGAACAAAGGGCCGTGGCTGCTCTTCATAGAATCGCGGAAATTCTGCCCATCCAAGGTCGAAAATACATGCATGTCTAGTTAACCTAGTTAATCTGGTCTGTGGTTAAACGGGTCACAGACGGGGCTAGTTGGCCTACGAGCACATCTGGATTGATGATCGTGCGCTCGCATGGTAAACAAGGTGTAGTAGACGTGTATAGGTGAGTAGGATAGATTGTAGTTTAAATTTAAAGACGCATCTGCTTTGCGGGAACATCTGGTCTCGTAAACATCAACGACGCTAGTTTAAATTGAACCGCATCCGTTTTCATTTGTCAGCTTGCGATGTTTTTTGCCAAAAACTGTACTGTGAAAGTGCTTGTCAGAACACTAATAATTACAACGTATATTGTGATTCATATATTGTCTTGTGTGTGTGTGTGTGTGTTTTACAGATGTTATGATCAGCTGTGGACAAAGACCAGGATAGTTGTCAGATCTCTGTTCTACAATGCTTGGGCTACAGGGTAACTCTTCATCTTCCAAAGTGTATCGTTGTGTGGCTTGTTCAGCAACCTTCACGGGACTGGCTACTTTGCTGGTCCATCAAGCAACACATGCCAATGCATTGGCCAAAGTTAACTCATCAGAAAAGGCACAGCACGAGGAAGCAGTATCTGGAAGCAACCCTCTGTCAGATCAGCCTACGCCGCCACCACCTTTGCCTGAATGCCCGTCATTCTATATTTGTGATTGTGGAGAAGAGTTTCGGGACTTTAATCTTATGCTGGTGCATAAGCGTTCACATGTATCTACCCAACAACTACTGCAACCTTTGAATAGCAATATTTTCCACTCGATTAAGGAAGAATGTGCCCAGGACACACACCCTGAATCCCTGAGAAGAACGGGTACCCTGCCTGTTGTGTCCATGAGTTACCCCTCAAATTCTTTGTCGTCAACTCTTGAAGTCGCCACTTTAAGAGACCCTGTAATTGATAGCACATTGCCAAACCACAATGTAGTTGTGGGCATAAACAATGAGGACGCTACTGTGAGCGATTCTCAGGATAAAAATAAAATTCCTGCAGATCCCGATAAAAAAGCACCCCATGTTTTGAGTTTACAAGAGCCTCGGCCAACAGCCATACAAGCCTCATCTTCCAATGAAAAGGCTATTTCTACCCCTAGTAGAACAGCAACACAGGTTGGGACAGAGCCCAAAAATAAGAATTTGATGAAGTTGCTTGCTACTGCATATATGAACCGGTTTCAGCCCTCTAAGAGTGAAACCCCAAGTCAGAAAGAAGTCGTCCCTAAAAATGAAATCATCCCAGTTGAGATTACATCAGCAACATCAGATTCCACACCCAACCATGACCCTTCTATTTCACTGTTAAGGAATCAGCTCAGAAAATCTGGTCCAAAGACCAAGTCTCCCACAGTTGGCAAAATTCTTGATTCTAGTAAGAAGAGCATTGTGTCTCTGACACAGACCTTCTCCCCTGTTGTGCTTCTTGAAACCCGTCAAAAGCTGATTGATCCTGGCAATGATGGTACATGTGGGAGATATCAATGTGGGCGATGTCGTAAGGTGTTTAAGGACTTGGATAGTTTAACTGAACATCATTTCTTACACAGGAAAGAGAGAATTAAATGCTGTCGTTACTGCAAGCAACTTATAATTGGAAAACTGCCATTTCCTGACAATCATGTTTGTGCTCAGTCAGCTGGCATTGCAATTCAGCATTCTAATGTTAAACAAATGACATTGCCGTTTGTAAAAAAACCTGCAACATTCCATAGCCTAAAGCAACAGAGCATTATGAATAAGGCAAAAAAAGTTTTCTTTTGTCCAGTGTGCAAGCACAGCTATGCACGAAGGTACAACCTTAAAATGCACAAGTGCCATGGCCCGATATCTCTTTGTCGGCATGCCACTTCCCCCACTGAGAAAACCCAGAGTTCAGAAAGTAAGGTTGGCACCAATGCACAAGTTGATGATGGGTCTCAGACTTCCAAGAGTGTTGCAGTGGGCACAGCAGTAATTGGTAATATCAAGGTAGAAGTAAATCCCGCCAGTTCAGAACATTCTACATTTTCAGATATGGCCTGGCCAGGTTCGCCCAAAGGTTTTTTACCGTTCTACCCCAAGACACCCATGCAAGCGCAGCACAAGGATGCCTCTCCAGGCGAGAGTTCGCTACAGCAGGGAGAAAAGGAGAGCAGGGACACAGCTGTTGTTTCTCTACAAGAGGGTAATGGCGGACAGTGGACGGTTCCCTTGGATGATGACATGGAAGTACTAGAGTGTATCGTGGGGGCTGCTGATGATAATACAGAATCTAAGAAACCCGTACCAGTCGCTAATGTAAATAAATCTCAAAAAAGTGGCCTAAGCTTTTTTATCAGAGATGGTGCAAAACGTTACCCATGCACTAAGTGTCAGAAGACTTATAGTCGACCATCCACTTTAAGGAGGCATCTGAGACTGTGTGGGTTCAAGCCACATGGAATTGTGACGGCACAACACCAAAACAGTAAGGTTAATAATATTTTGGGGGACATATCGCAATTCGCTTCTAAGGTCTTTAATTGCATTTTCTGTGGAAAGTCCTTCAATCGTAAGGACAACATGGTGACACATCGTAAGAAATGCCAGGTAAAAAGGGCCATGTCGGGAACGGACAATGTTGTGTTGCAGCAGAACCTTCCAGGCAAAGAGTCAGAGGGACAACGGCAGCCGCCACAAGATGAGAGTGCTAACTGGGGCGTGATGTCGCTGCCATCTGTTCTCCCAAGAAGAGTGACATGTGAATGCGGGGCTGGCTTCACATCTCCGAAGCTGCTCCTGGAGCATCTGCAGAAGCATGCACAGGAGTCGTATACATGCCCTACTTGTGGTGAGACAGTCGCTTCCTGGGCTGACTATGAAGTTCATCTGCAGATTCACATGCATCCTCACAACCACCTGTATAAGGGTCTTCAGCCACAGCGATCACAGCCCCTGTTGCTGCGCTTTCAACAGCCACCACCATCTCAATCTGTTCCCCAGCCTCCGCTTAAGCAACCCCACTCCACACAACCCCCGCTTAAGCAGCCCCACCCCACACAACCGCCACTTAAGCAGCCCCACCCCGCGCAGCTCCAAAATCCAGCCAAGCGCATTGTATGCATGCGATGCAACAACACCTTCTCCAACCATTGCAATTTGCGAAAGCACATATCTCTGAATCGCTGCAAAGGTGGACGCGTCACCGTTCCCCCCAAGGCGGGTCACTGCTCCCGCTGCAACACTCACTTCCCCAGCATCATCAGCCTTGTGTTCCACCAGAGGAGCGGCGCCTGCAAACTGGCAGTCAAACCCGTCCGCTGCCATATTTGTCTGCGCTGGTTTGGCACGGAGGACGGGCTGCAGAAACATATGCTTACACACAAACACTTTCACTGTGATGTTTGCCAGGGTACATACTCGAGTCTTAAATCCCTCAAAAACCACCGCAGGAAGATTCACCGCATCATGGCAGGAGGACATGATGCGGTGAATCTGGCAGTACCAAAACAGGGGAACTAATGGTAATTTAGCTTGTTTTGTCTGTAAATATGTTGCCACTGCTTTTTAGGAAAGATGTTATCTTACTGGCTGCTCTTAACCCAACTTGTCAAATGTGCTGTCTTTTTTTTCTTTTTATATACCATGCATAAGTAGTTGTACAGTTCCATCTGTGAATTATTTTGTGATGATGTAAACTAAGGCATCTAATATGATTAACAGAAGTTAATCAAGGTGTTTTTAGCCTTGATTTACGTACTTGCTGATAGTTAATTGAAACAGGTCGAGATGTATCAGTTTTGCTTGTTCCTACTGTAATAAACAGTCATCCATGTATTTGGTGTTTTGTTTATTTTAGTGGTTTAAAACATGAAGACTTAGTTTTATTTGTCTGCATTATATATAGGACTACTGTATGATCCCATGTCACAGGGCAGAGTTTTAAATGTATACACGTTGGACAAAGCGTTGCAAGCATTGCTGAAACTTGGATTGAGCTTTCTATTTTGATGCAGGCAAAAAGTAGGGTAATAAGGGTTTATGAGGTAAATATAAAATCCAAGAAATTAGATGGTTTACACAAACCTAATTTACTTTATGTGCTAGTTATCAACAACAAAATCAAATGTATAGACTAGGCTTTTCCTATTACCTGCCAACACTATGCATTGCCATTTGATAACACATGGGCCTACACCACAGACCATCCATGGCCTAGACGCACAACAATGTTCATTTCAAGTCATCTTTTGGCTTGAGTGACTGTATTTACAGCAGCAACTATGAACAGATTTAATCCACCATAATATATTTTAAACGTATGGTTCTCGCCACAGCGCGTAACTCTTTACATAACATTTTGAATGGACATTGCCGTAATGCCTTTAAAAAAAAAATTGGTATTGGCAACTTTGGGCTTCCGTCCCACACATTCTAGTGTTGGCGGGATTGACGTCAGTGACGTAATGACGTCAAGGCGTAAGAGAACGAGCCCTAGCCGTAGCCTCTAGCTGTAGCAGCTAGCACCCGGTAGTTTCTTATCCTATTGATTACTCTTAATTCGTCGTTATTGTGTACATTTGGGGTGTTTTTACGCTTGCATGATACAACGATAGCCTACGACTACAAATATGGGTTTACGCTTTTTATAGCGAGGATTGTGTACAGGTAAGATCATCATTATCAGCTGGTAATGCTACGCTAATATTAAATATTGTAATTAACACGAGTTGGCAGCACAGACCCTCACAATGCTCCCTGGTGTGATCATAATAACCAAAGCTCATGCGGGGATTTCAATATAGTGTTGAGTTAGATGATGTGCTTACTTTGATTTATGTTCAACTTAATGTAGCCGTCGGGTCTGCCCATCAGAATCACGTCATTCACTTGCATTGCATGCAATGCGAATATATTGAATTATGGGAAGTCCACCTGGTTGATACGAGCAGCCACTTGGGCCTTTATTTGTTTTGTTAACTTAATATGTATAAACTCTTTCCACAGAAATATATATTGAGGACCGTTTCAGGACCCGTCCATCATGCAGAGGAGTGTTAGGAGACGGTTCAGAGGCCCCAGGATCAGCAGCATGGACAATGACCTGTGTTGCTTCAGCTGTGAAAATATATTCCCGAACAGATCCTTTTTGGAGGAACACTGTTGTCCAGCTGCGACTCACATCTGCTCTTGTGGAACCGAGTTTCCTTTGTATTCGGATATGATGGCCCACAGCAAAACCCATCAGCCTGGACACAGCGTTGTTGACCATAAAGCTATAAGAAGGCGCCGATTCAATAGGGAGCAGGAGGACAAACTCAGACTTTCAGCTGAGCAGGGCTCCTCGTCTTTACTTGGTTTCAACACCAGACCGGCCTCTACCTCTTTAGAGGTAGTATCAAAATACCAAGTCCCCATGCAGTCTTCCCCACCTAATTCCATGAAGATTTCTAAACTGTTTCGTGGTTCAGCTGCACCAACTGTGGATCTCTGGACTATTTATCAGCCAGTGGTGTTGGTGAAGACGCGTTTGCTTATGAATAAAGGGACTTATAGTTGTGGTAAATGTTTGCAGAGCTTTTCAACAAAAAGTAATCTTGTTTTGCACTACAATACTCATGCTAAAGACAAAGTGTTTGGTTGTGTAGGGTGTGGAATGCTTCTCTCCAGTAGTAAAATATTGCCTCAGTACCATCACTGTAATTCACCCAGCAGTTCCCTTGAAGCAGGAGTGATCACGACTCGTCCACTTTGTGGCCAAAAGCCTAACATGGCACCTGTGGCACAGACACTAATGCCATTTAATAAAAGCAAAGGGCTTAATGTGACGCCCCCTAAAATGATGCGGTTGAATAACTTCACTCGGCCACATTCAAAGCTGTCAAAGACACCTACGCAGGCAACCTTTGCCATGAATGCGTTCTCTTGTGGAGTCTGTCGAGTAGCGTTTGACAGTGTTAAGTTACTTCAGCGGCACAAATGCATTGAAGCACAGAGAATTGTGCTGAATAAGGCACCGCCTAGACCACAGTCAAGCACGCAGTGGAGAAGCATCACAGCCCTGAGGAGCCCGTATCCTCTCCCCCAAACAGCGAGAAGCAAAAACCATAGTGTTGCACCTCGTGGCATTGCAAACGCATATCAACACAAGACCATGGTGCTCAGTAATGGAACAGGGGGGCAGCCTTTAAGTGAGAAAATAGATTTGGATTCAGATGATGACTGTTATATTATTGAAAGCTCCACGATAAAACCTAACAAGATGTGCAACTTATCATCATCCCTCTCTATCTTGAAAAGTTGAGTCTGTGTGTGTGTGTGATATATATATATATATATATATATATATATACCCACCCATTGTATATGTATATACAATGGGTGTATTGTATATGTATATACAATGGGCAGTAAAAGATTGATCATCTATTTGTTTTAGTATTGCAGTGGGCAGACATTGCAGTACTTTTTTTATCGAACGTTTTGGATTTTGTGTTCATTTGTTATCTGCTGGCATACACTTGTTGCATTTTCGGGATGTAGATAATATGGTAATTTTATATTTTTTATGCTCTTGGATGGGAACAAATGTAAGGGTTGACCAAAATGCCTTGTGTATTCTTATCGACTTTTTCAGAATTACAAAATACTAATGAAATAAAAAATATTTTGAAGCTGAAGTTCTGGGTTTAGGTGAATTTGTGTCCATTGGTTTGGAAACCTTTTACTTATGTGACAAGCTAATATTTTAGCTCTCCTAAAAATAATACAATACAATCCTGTTACCGTGGTTTGTGTTTTTAGTGTTGGTAATGCTAGTGTTGAGTGTCGGTTTAAGTCATTAAAGACCACAGATGAACATACGAAAGACACCAGCAGGTGCAGCATTTCCAAGGTAAGGACGACATAAAGGTCTGGAGAAGTTACAGTAGAACATGTTTTAACAGAACATTTGGTTGAAAGAAGGCGCGATGATGAAGCTACGGAAATCGGGAGGTAAAAGATACACGGCAGCGTAACGGAATATGGAAGTAGAGGTTTCAGGAGACTAAATGAATCGCGTCCCAGTGAACCTCCAGCAGGGGGCGGTGACGCTGCCTCAAAAACAACGAAGAAGAAGTGACAAGTGCGAAATGTTCTAATTCATTATTTAAGAGTAACAGGAATGATAGAGAGAATTTAGGTTTTAGTTTAATTTGGTTTGTTTTTGTTTTCCTGCTAATCTACTGTCCCACACTCCAGTCCAGTGGTGGCGGTAATGCACCTATAAGCTGGTTTGATCACCGCCAATAAACAAGAAGAAGAAGAAGAAGAAAATCGTGACGACATCAACACGCGACGAGGTGGTTTCCCGTTGGGTCGCTTTGAGCACGGACACCGAAAGTAACCGTTATCATTTTTTTACACAAAAAAACCCAAAACAAAACCGAGAACGCTTATAAAACCCAACAAACCAGGCGGAAACAGTTTAGTGAAACGTGCGGCTGAGCAGAGCTGAACGTGGTTTAGCGGCCGGGCGCTACCTGGGTGAACTTGTTAGCGGTTAGCTCAGCGGGCTGCTGCTCAGGAGGCGGTGAGTAGAAGAGTTAGACTGCTGTAATTGCTCATTATGAGACAAACGACGCTAATAAACGCATGTAACGCGACGTGTTCCCTGCTGAACGTGCAGAACGCTGCTAGTCTGTCAACATAGAGGCTACAAAGTTGACATGACATGTCGTTAATTGTGTAAAATGATGCAAACACGAGCTTGTGCCGCACGAACGTGTCCTCCTTTCTGTGACTAAACCAGTGTTTCTTCCACATGAGGCTTTTTCATTCGGTCTTCTGTTTCGGTCTATTTAGAGCAGGCTGTGATAAACACATCGGTGTTAAACACAGCATGGCATGTATGTGCAACGTTAATGGATACGTTCGCTATTTTGCAGCCAATGGCCTTAGATGATCTCCCATGAGTCAGACACCATTAGTGTGTAGAGCAGACACCATTATATCCAGATGATCTAACATGAGTCTAAAGTGTAGACACCATTATATCCAGATGATCTAACATGAGTCTAGAGTGTAGACACCATTATTTCGCCAATAGCTTCAGTATTGAGTTTGTCCTAGCTGGGCTATAATGGAAGTCAACAGGGCAAGTTGTCCTTTGAAAATATACTAAGACATGTGTTCATGGTGTAGTTATATATGTCTCAGTATGTTCTCCTGGGAAAATGGTCACGACTGGAGCATTGAAGCAGTAGTTATGTGTTTGGACAGTGCATTCTTCAGATCTTGTTTTCACTGCTGCCACGCAGGATTGTTGGTTGGTTGGATTCCAGGTGTGCCGGATTTACAGAATGTAGCTCACGTTATTCGCTGGATAGCAGTCTATTTGCATCTGTTTTACATCCATGCTGTTTACCAGCATCTTATAAAACATTGTAACAATTTAAGAACACTGGATTAATTTAATCAGTGGTTACTCTACACTAGCGCCGCTGCAATCAAAAGTAACAATTATATCTATCTATCTATCTATCCATCTATCTAGATCCCAGGGTTGTGTAGTTGAAAGATAATTTTTTTGTAGCCTGCCTGGTTTTGAGCAGCCGTATGGCGCCGCCGGTGAGCGCTCTCATTGAAAATACGACCCACTTAAGTTCCAATTAAGACACACAGCTTTGAATGTACGAATGATCATAAAACAAAAAAGATTGTACATTGCGCAAAGTTTCAATTAAATTGCACTGCAGCACTAGCGCTATTCAAGAGCATGTAAAGAAAAAACACACACACTGGATGACAGATTGCCAGAAAAGCAAAACAAAAAAAAACACTAACTGGAGTATATTACCTAATTCCAAACCTGTTATTAGTAGTACGTAGAGGTCATTTTGCCATTGTCTAAACTTTGAAATAGCTATTTATTATTATTATTATTATTATTATTATTTCCCCCTACTGGGGAGAACCCTGTATATAATAGGTACCCCCTACTGGGGAGAACCCTGTATATCATAGTGCCCCCTACTGGGGAGCACCCTGTATATCATAGTACCCCCTACTGGGGAGAACCCTGTATATCATAGTACCCCCTACCGGAGAACCCTGTATATCATAGTACCCCCCACTGCACCCACCTAAATTGTTACATTGTCATTGGAGAAATATTGTGGAAAAATACTGACAGCAACATGGTGTTCTGCTATAGAAGAATAAAAAAACTCATGATACTGTAGGTGGCATTAGTTCATGAGGGGGGGGGGGCGAGCGAATGGAGAACCTCTCATCTAAACAACTTCACACTCGACGCTGCACATCCTTGGGTCCTCAGCAACACATGCCAAGTGTGAAGTCGATCAGATGAACGGTTCTCGAGATACACGAAGGACACACACACACACAGGTTCCTGTCTTTAGTAGAGAGATGTAGGAAGCATAAAGAGAAAAAGTAAGTGACTTAATAATAGAAAGTAGCCTACATATTTGATTGTATAGAACAGAAGCAACAGTTTTATGAAACCCAGACAGTGTATTTGCGCTTATATTAATGCCAACACATTTTCTTGTTATGTTATAGTTCTAGCATTTTATGAGACCATTTCTGTTGGAATGAATGCACCAGAGCCCTACTGGAATCAGTGAACACACTAAAAACCTCTGTGCCTGCTCACATCAGCACCGTGCATGTGCACATCAGCACCATGCATACGCACATAATGCACCTCACACACACCTCAGCACCGCTGCTAAAAAATCCTATGGGAAACACTGATTTATAAAGAATACGATTTTGACAGCAATGCATAAATGTTTGAGCCAGAGTACATTACACATATCAAGCCTTATGTAACTGCAATAACAAAGTTTGAAATATGAATCACACAGGGACAGGGAAGTTATATTTTGGCTATGCTACAGTACATCACTTGCATGTCATAAAGAATGAGTTGATGCATGTTTATGACATTTTTGTTACAGGAAGATGCCCAAGGATTTTGGATTACTTAACACAGGGAACAGCTATGTTGTTCAGATAGTGATGTTTTTGTTCTACTGAGTACTAAAGTCACTTTTAGTCAAGTCAGCTAGATAATTAGAACAAACTATACTGAACTAGGCCTAATTCATGAAGTAATGGTGTGTACACTCTGGAATCATGCTAGACGATCTGTGGAAAACTACCAAACTTATTGTGATGGTTTAAAAACAAAGTAGAAAAGCATTACATAATGGTAAAACCTTTCATACTCATACATAATGGATTAGCTTTAAATAATCATACATAAAACAGTGATCTCATTTTCTCTTTAAAGGAATACTGACTTTTTGGGAAATAAGGTTATTTCTTAGCGTTTTTTTCCTCAATCAACCCAACGCTCATTCGACAAGTTAGCCAAAATCAACGGAAGCATATGAGATCATATTAGCTCCGTCAGTGAAGTGAGGGTAAGCTAGCTTCCAGCCTCTCCAAATTAAAGATATTCCAGCAATTTAACTCCTTTGTGAACTGTGAATATAAAAATTTATGAATGACAAGTCACACAGGGACAAACTCAAAATGTAGCTCTAAATTTTAGATAGCTGTTCATAGCTGTTCATCTCTTTGATAAAAAAAAATCTTGATTGTAAATCTTGAGTCTAAAACAATCAAGATTTTTTTTATCAAAGAGATGATAAATGTATTTTCATTGGAGAAGCTGGAATGGTGTATTTTACCCTTGCTTCACTGATGGAGCTAATTGGTCTCACCTTTTTCCATTGATTTTGGCTAAGTCAGACAAATGCCAACTTGGTCGAATCGAACGCTGGGCTGATTGAGAAAAGAATAGTAATAATAATAAATTAGACGTATATTTACATTCCCCTTTCTAAGAATATGCAGGGGACAGTGATTTTGTTGTTTGCACAATAAGGGCTTGGGGTTGGGCTTGGGGGTTATGGTTGGAGTCATCGTTGATGGTGGAAAAATAGGCAGACTTGGTGGACTTGGTAGGCTTCAAGGTGGACAGTGAGTGATGTTTTCTTGGTGAGTCGTTCCAGTTGGCGACCAGTCCGTTTTCATCTTGCGAAGTTCCAGGGTGAAGAGGTGTGTAAGGAGGTGGTTTTTGTGTTGAGGGCCAGTGTGTTGAGGGAGGCAGACAAGGCAGTGTTGAGGTTATTGGTGAGATCATCAGGTGAGGTGAGGGCGGCATCCAGGGGGAGAGCAGGGAGAGAGCGCTGGACAGCAGATCAGAGTAGTACAGTGCTTCTCGTTTGACTATATGGGTAAGTGGAAAAGAACCTTATTTCCCAAAAAGTCTGAGTACAGTATTCCTTTAACCTTTTGAATATAGCAGCAGACCTTGATGAGGTCAGGCGGACTTTAGTTAGGATATAAGTCATACAACAATAAGCTATCATTTTATCACAAAAGTACGTCTGACCTCATTTAGAGCCGTTGCTATATAAAAAAAGCACTTCTTACGGACTCCATGCTTGATGCGGGTTGTTACATGCATTGTTAAATGTGTTGACACAAATTCCCATTTTGTACAGATTCCACATCCATTGTGGAAGAAGCTTCTTTAGTAAAACCCTGCTGCTTCCAGCCATGCTAACATTCACACATACACCAAAAGTAGCTTTTGTTTATACAACTTTATTCAGTTCTTATTGGTGTTCCATCCTTCGTTGACAATTGTAGGCAAATCCATTTTTGCTTGTTTCTGTGTTTTAATGAATCGATTAACTTTAATTTAATTCATATATTTTTTGTTTTATTTCTCAGTTTGCTGAAAAGAGGAGGATGGCAACCATGACTTGAATTCCCAAAGCGGACGAGACTAGGAATGCTACCGTCTGACTTCCCAAAGCGGACCGGGACTAGGAATGCTACCGTCTGACTTTCACACAGCATGTGTGTCATCCTGTGAATTCACAAACAATTGGTGAGATTAATGGGAACACAGTTGTCAATGTCATTAGTAGTTATGGAAGGAAAATCAGGAAATATGCTAAATAAACTGGAATCCCCTACAACTGTCTCTCAAGGACAATCTGTGGTTGTCCGTAGAAAACCAGGCAGACCTCCTAAGCGAAAAATCTCTTCTAATACACCGCCATCGGGACAGGTGGACAGCAGCCCCCTTGTAAACTCACAAACAATACATGAGATAATTTGCCAGAACAAAAAAGACTCAATGGAAGAAATGTCAGGGAATACTAAGAAGACTTGTTTCCCCAAGACAACTGGGGATCAGCTTCCACCTGTGGTTATCCGTAGAAAACCAGGCAGACCTCCTAAGCGAAAAATCTCTTCTAATACACCGCCATTGGGCCGCTTGGACAGCAGCCCCCTTGTAAACTCACAAACAATACATGAGGTGATTTGCCAAAACAAAAGAGACTCAATGGAAGAAATGTCAGGGAATACTAAGAAGGCTTGTTTACCCGAGACAACTGGCAATCAGGGACCACCTGTGGTGGTCCGTAGAAAACCAGGCCGACCTCCAAAGCAAAAATCATCTTCTGACTTGCAACCAGCAAGGCCTATGGATTGTAACGTCCCTGTTAATTTAAAGGCAATAGATGGATTGAATTGGCCACACAATGGAGACTCCATGTCAAATGTACTAACTATGACTAATCCATCCCTTATGACACTCACTGAAGGGCAATCGGTGAAGGTTCGTAGGAAACCAGGGCGACCACCCAAGCAAAAAAATGTGGTAATCACCAGTGCAGTTGCACAGGATTGCACCAGTTCAACACCTTCTAAAATGGAGATGCACTCTTCGCCAATCTGCGTTCCAAATCAAAACAACAGCAAATATCTGGTTGACAGTCTGACCGTCATCAGTACACCTCAAAGTCAGATATCTTGTCATTCAGATTCTGTTTCTAAACAAGACGATGGTACAGAAGTAGTGCTAAAGAGGAAACGAGGAAGACCTAAAAAACTGAGACCTACATCTGCTGAAGAAAAGACTCCAGTCTCTTTTGCAAGCAGTTCTGTAGCTGAGGCAGATGGAGACTACAGCAAAAGTCCAACTAATCATAGAATTACGAATATATCAAAGAGAGGTCTTAAGACGAAGTGCCGATTTTCAAGCCGTAATAAGAAAAGACGGACTGGGCAGGGTAAAAGAAACCTCATTGAACAAAAGGCATCGTCTGGACCAGCCAACCAGCAACACACTGAAATAAGCGGGTTCTGTTCTAGAGTGGCAGCTAATTCTGGAGGTCGGCCTCCCAAAACAAACGGATCAATTGAATGTGAAGGCAGTGATGGATCCCTATCTCGGAACCATACTGGGTCTTGGCAATCTACAGGGACTGTGAAGAAGAATTTTTGTGTAAAGGAAGAAGATATGGAGATGGATCTCAATCGTCTTCATACCAATTTGGAGGGAAATGATCATAAATCTCTCCAATCTATTGACAAAACTGAAGTGAAGTCTGAGTTTCCCAGCAGCATTGATCCCACCAACAAGCACATACAGCCAATTACCTCAAGAGAACCAAGAAAATCTCATCAAAGTACATTAGAATGCAGTAGATATGGGAGGAAGAGGAGTCTTAAAGGGCCTCTCAAAATGTTCGAAATGGACCAGGGTAGTGAGTCAGAGTATAGCTCAGATGACAGCCCAATTAAGAGAACAAAAGATCAGCGATTTCAGTGCAAGGAGTGTGATCGCTCATACAAATTTTTGTCTCAATATATTCTCCATGAACGCAGTCATACTGGGGAAAAACCATATCACTGTCAAGTATGTGGAAAGCGTTTTGGCAAAAATTCAAACTTAAACCTTCATCTTAAAACGCAACATAAGTCAACCAAGTCTTATAAAAATTGTCCCAAGTGCAAGAACAGAATACATTGCTCTAAATATTCTGACCATGTGAGACTGAAATGTCAAAACTTAAACCAAGATTCTAACATGCTCAGTCAACAATTCAAAGCTGATAACCGTGTCGGTGTTAAGCGTGTCAGTGCTAACCGTGTCGGCGCTAATGGCTTTCATCAATCAGTTGCCTCGAAAAAGAGAAATGCAAATGTTTGCCAGTACTGCGGGAAAAAATTTCCCTATCATTCTGCACTGGAAAGACATTTACATGTCCACACGGGTTCCAAGCCACACAAATGTGATGTATGCGGGAAAGGCTTTTGTCAGCAATACTTTCTTTGTGTTCATCAACTGACACACTGGTCAGAAAATCGTTACAACTGCATACATTGTGAAAAATCATTCACTGAATATATAAAAGCTAAAAACCATGTTTGCCGCTCTGTGAAGGCCAAGCTAGGTATTCGTATGAAAGGGCGAGCTAAGGCGTCACTATCATACACGTGTGACATCTGCAAGAATACCTTTTTCAAATTGAAAGACTTCCACAGACATGTCAAAGCCCACAGTAGTGCCAAGTTTTACCACTGTTTGATGTGTGGTAAGCTTTTTAGTTTCCCATCGGAATACAATGCACATCGCTATTACTGCAAGAAAAGAAGGGCAGAAAATAAGCAGCCTGCAGTGAAGTTGTCACCCAGTCCATGTTCAAAGCTCTTGTTCACAGGACAAAATTCTATGACCTCGGTCCCCGCTTCCAATTCTGAAGGCGAAAACTTTAGCAGCATGCCGTTACAATCCCTACAGATCCGTCCCAAGAAAATTATTATCTCAAAGAAACCTTTTCACTCAACTGTAATACCTCAACACCGCTCACACTTTGTGTCAAAGTTAAATAGTCTTGATAACCGGTCTGACCCCAGGAAATATCTATGCCCCCACTGTGGACGATTATTTAGACACATGGGCAGACTGCGAGCACACATGCTCACTCATGCTCAAGGTCAAAGCTACACCTGTGGTTGTTGTGGAAAGACCCTTGAAAGTTGGACAAAACTGTGGCAACATCAGAGAGTCCATAGGCAGAAACGGGGACGTTTCACGTGTCCTCAGTGTGGTCAGGGTTTTCGTTTTGTCGGGCCCTATAAAAGGCATATGGCCGAGCACCCGGAGTACCACTGGATTCAGAGAAAGTCTAAGAAAACACCCCTGCCTTATCAGTGTGAGCTCTGCTCCAGCAGCTTTGAGACACTAGATCTGCTGTTCAGCCACCAGTCCTGCCATTTCTCAAATGAACATAAGGACTACAACTTTGAGTCATCACTTGATGGTCATTCTCCTGAGAGGACGTTCAGCCCATCTGTAAACCATAATATACCCCACAGTGAACCCCGGTGTAATAACGTGGACGTTTCCCCATCTCTTCCAGTGGCCAGCCTTCAGGAAAGCGTTACATTAAAATATCCACAACATCACAGTTTTGATTCATCCCATTCTGCACAACCCATTAACTCCCTTCTGCCCAAGGCTGTTAAACATCCAGTAAGAGATGTTAAACCTACAGTAGGACATAGCATGGTTGGACATTTTCCAATTTTGAAAAAAAAGCAGCTTTCCCTAGATGCCATCAGATCAGAAGTGTGTGATGCGTCTCCAGAGGACATCAGATGTGTTGTGTGCGGTAGCTGCTGTCCTGCCGTCTCAGACCTCTATCTACATTATTTGCAGCATGCCAGAGGACAGTTGTAACCAAATAGTTTTTGTTTTGTATTTTCTATCCACACAGATCCTCAAACTCTTATTTCAGCCAGTATTAGGTTTGCAGCCTATTTCTGAATTTATTTCGAAAACTATTATGATGTAAATGTAATTTGTTTATCCTCTCAAGATATTCATTCACTTTAAGCTGGTCAAGCAAAAATTGCATTATTTTGGTAAAACCTCTGGCCAATATGTTTTGAAATACCAGTGTAAATTGCATTTATTTTTATTTAAATGTTGTAAAGTGTCTTTATATTACGATATTGTTTTAAGATGTATTTTGACAGAAGTGTATGGGCCAAATTGTTACAGGATTAGTGCTGCGCCTTATTGTTACCTGGAAACATGCTTCTAATTGGTCTTCTGGCTTTTTCAACATTTCAAATGTATATGAATGGGTCTGCTATCTTAGTCTAATCTATTATCAAGGTTTTTTTGTGCATATGTGACATATATGTTACCCAAATGACATGAATGCTCATTCCACATTGGCAGTAGTTGTAGTTGTTTTTAATGGAGAAATGTGATAAGAGAAGTTTTTCGTCTGTCATTTTACACTAAGATTATGAGTTAAAAATGTATTTTCAGTGGTGGTCCTATGTAACATAACATTATAGCACATTTGTAGCGGTAGATTTGTCAATGGAGGCTAATTTAGTCAGGTACACAAAATGAATGATTCATGATTTCATTAAAACACGCTTCAAAAGAGAAGTAATATTTTTCTGTTTAATATTTAAAGTATTATTGTATACAGTAGACAATATTGCTCAACATGTTGAATGCAAGTGTTTAATTTCATTATATTGGTTCCTAGATTTAGTTGGAGGACGGAACCAGAAGAATGAAAGCCTTCATGGTAATGTGTGGCTGAAATGCAGTCTTCTGCAGTCCCTTTTTATAGCAACGCTTTCCACTCACTATCTCCTTTAACATGTCAGCCTTTCAAGTAGTAACGTGTGTGAAATTACATCTGGCAGGCAATTACCATTGATTTTGATTTATACATGTTTCCTATGAATTATTTTGGCTGTTGTTCACCAATACACTTTATGTTGACTGCTAAAACAATGCATTTATTAATTTTAACATTAATAATTATTGAATATTCAGGCCATTTATGAACAACGGCCATTGATTTGAACTTATATTTTGTAACATTACTGCATTATTTAAAGAAAAAAATCTTATGTTCAAAATATATTTTATTTGTGTATGTACAATTTACATTTATTTTTATTTGTTTGGTAAAATTGTTTTTGAGAGATTTAATACTAATCAAAGCGATTGGATCCTTTTCTCTCAACTAATTTTACATTCATGCTAATGTCTTATAATAGGAAACAACAGCTTTCACAATATATCTTTAATTATGTTACTCCCTTAATCTACATGTGATATAGGCCTTTTTTTTTATTTAAACTGGTATTTTTCATTTCCACTCATATTTTTCCTACCTTGTCTCACTGGGCGTTTATATCTCTCTGAAAGGCAGACATACTTGGTCCTCAGTAGTCACAGTATGGAGGTATCCAATGTAATATATGTTAATAGAGACCAGTTCTTTACCACAGTCATCTAACACATCCAAACCAGCTTTTATAAAGGGGTTTAATTGTGTTAAATAGCTTCCTTTATCGAAAGAAAAAATATGTCTGAAATATGTCTAATCGTGTTTCAACATTTTGTTTTTTTGCAATCACTAAAACACGTTTTTGAAAACAGGGCTCATTTTCTCAAAACACTTCACACAATTCACAAAACCACACCCAAAACACCTCATATATCCTGCAAAATCAAGCACTGCATTCAAACAAAGCCCCAAATGGCGCACACTTCATTCATATTACCAGATTTTTGTCCAACCAACTACACACTGTATCAAAAGCACTTCCATCTCTGGTGCTTTGTCAGAGTAATAATAGATCTGTATCTAGAGAATTCTGCAGAGAGAGATAGTTCTACAGAACAAAAAATATGCTCTATCGAATATAGTAAACAAAACTGAGAAAGAAATATATAAAATTATTATTTTGGTTTTGAATTTCCATTGTTGTAAAAAGGTGCTCACCTGTGGTCTTTTTATAGTGCTTACATCCTGAGTGATGAGTTAAGAATGAAGCAGTGAGGTGTTTGACCAGGTGACCATGGATTGGCCAATGGGTCCATGGTGGCATTTTGAATGACAGTGTTTCGAAACGGCAAAGAAGTGACATGTTAGATTTCTGTGTCTAATGCAGAGAAGTGTGTTTAGTGTTTTGCAAAAAGTGTGAGGCTGAGAATGTGCTTATAGTTGTGCAGATCTGGGCTGAGGTTTTGCTCCTTGAGTGTCAGGTTTCACTCGCTGTTATTTTTTATTTTAGTGTGTAAGCAATCGTAAAAAACTAAGCTCTCAAGAAAAAAGGTGAAAAATTATGTCGGTGGAAACATTTTCCATTAGGCCTACTGCTCTTGACAAATACATCAGTAAAAAAGCAATACACCGTCAACATTGAATTGATTCTGAATCACTTTATTCATTTTACACAACACGTTTGTTCCAATAAATCTATTAGTTTAGTTGTTGGACATGGTGCTCCTGATCCAGGAGTTGTAGTTGCAGACCTTGGCGTAGACACCAGGCTTGTTCCTCTGGGCACAGCCATAACCCCAGGACACCACTCCCTGGAGCTGACCGTTGCACACCACGGGGCCACCGGAGTCACCCTAAGACACAAGCATCAGGATCAGCTATTGGCCAAGTATCACAGTTAGTCAGAAAGGTAAGAGTCTGCTGTCCTCTCCCCATACCTGGCACGAGTCCTTGCCTCCCTCGAGGAATCCAGCACAGAACATGTTGGAGGTGATCTGTCCAGGGTAGGACTTCTTACAGCTGCTGTCACTCAGGATAGGGGCATCCAGGCACATCAGACGGTCGGGGTAGTAGGCTGAAAGGGACAGGAGAGCGGTTCTGGTTTAATATGACTCAGGGACGGCCGGGGAAAAGGCTAATCCACGCCTGTCGATGGTGGTGCACTTACAGCCAGAGGCGCTGGTGTTGCCCCATCCGGAGATCAGACAACGGGTGCCAGAGCCGGCACAGCTGGAGGGCAGGGACACGGCGCGGACATAGCTGTTCAGGGTGGCGGGCTTGCTCAGCTTGATCAGCATGATGTCGTTGTCAAGGTTGCGGCTGCTGTATCTGGGGTGCTTGATGATCTTGGCAGCGTTGATGTTCTGCTCGGTTCCCTCGTTGACAGCGATGTTGTGCTCTCCAAGACGCACCTGAATGCGGCTGTTGAGAGGAAGGTTTAAAACAGGGTCACCGCTTAAGTCCAACATCCGTTGTTTGGAGATCTCACACACACCTATAGGTGCGTATTGAGATCTCCATTTTAGATGTATTATAACATTCAGTCAGAAGGGGAAAGCCTGAGTAGGTTTTGAGAATAATAAGGTTAAAAAGTGATCTTCTGGTGGATGTTTACTCACGACTTGTAGCAGTGAGCAGCAGACACCACCCAGGTGCTGGAGATCAGGGAACCACCACAGAAGTGGTAGCCGGAGTTCAGAGACACCTGGTAGGCTGCAGAGTGCTTCCTGCACTCGTATCCTCCTACAATCTTGTCATCCTCATCCTCCAGGGGGGCAGCAACTAATGGAGAATATAATGTAGTTGACTAGTGTTGAAAATGTGTTACACATCAAATATTCAGATCCTAAGATTATTGAACAGTTATCAGTACAATACAGGTAATGGCTTTCAAGCTATTTTAAAATGTGTCATATTTGGTTTGGCAATACTAATATGTAAATGTTTAGTTCTTTACAGTTCTTTAGTTGTTGTACTTACATGCCACTGCAAACAGAGCCAGCAGAATGAAAGCTTTCATGGTAATGTGTGGCTGTACTTCAATGAAATGCAGTCTTCTGCAGTCCCTTTTATAGCAACAGTTTCCACTCACTATCTCCTTTAACATGTCAGCCTTTCAAATAGTAACACGTGTGTGAAATCACATCTGGCAGGCGATTAACACCATTGATTTTGATTTATACATGTTTCATATGAACTATATTTTGGTGCTTGTTCACCAATACACTTTGTCGACTGCTAAAACTATGTGCATTTATTAATTTGAACAACATTATTAATAACTAGATTATTCAGGCCATTTATGAACAATGGCCATTGGTTTTAACTTGTATTTTGTTACATTACTGCATTATTTAAAGAAAAAAAGCTTATGTTTAAAATATATATATTTTGCATGGGTATTTTTTTGCAGATTTTTACCATGGTAGGTTGCTATAGAGATGAGTTTTTGGAGTAACAATGTGATTTTAATAGATTACCTTATTTTTAAATACATTTTTTGT
>OMKN01014904.1:0-10678 GCA_900302345.1 Melanonus zugmayeri
TCAGTGTCTGTGTCTGTATGTGTGTGAGCCAGGCTCAATCAGTGGCACAGTGATGGGAGGGAGAGTGAGGCAGCTGGGGCCTCCTGCCCAGGCCTTCAATTTCCCTCCCAGTCCAACCACTGGAGTGTGTAATTACTATGGGGCTGGCCTGGGGCTGGCATGGAACTGCACACACACACATGCACACACGCACGCACGCACGCACACACACACACACACACACACACACACACACATGCACCCACACACACACGTGCACACCCACTCAAAAATACATAAACACACACACACACGCATGCACACCTACACAAATACACACAAATGCGTGCACACCCACTCAAAAATACACACACACACACACACACACACACTTCTTAGTTTCCAGCCCAACTCAAGAGGGTAAGAAGCAGTTAGTCTCGTACTCTGGAGGCAGAATGAACTAGAACAACCGACCGGGGGGACGTTTAAGAGGCTAAAGGTTCAACATATACAATTTTACAGATTGCTCAACCTTAAAGTGAACGCTGCTGTTTGTTATTTAATATTCTACTGAGTACAAACTGCACACACACACACACACACACATACCAACTACACACACAAACACACACAGAACATACCAAGACCGACTAAACACACGCACACGCCCGTATACATTTCCATGTCATCGCCGTAATGTAAAACCTCGGGGGGGGGTTCGAGCGATGAGCTAATGTCTGAGGTGTCATGTTACATAGCGCGCTAAGATGCTAACACGCTAACGCACTAAGAGAGGAGAGGAGGAGGGAGGAGATAGGAGAGGAGGAGAGAACTGTTCTTATTCATAATGATGTTTTAAACCCCAACAGGACCAAGATAACACAATCAACAAGTCTCCATTTTGGCAAAGAGACACAAGACTTGTGTTTGCTCTACGTGGGCTTGTGTTCCTTTACTCCTTATCTGTAGATTCATGTTTGGATATGATTAGTAATTAACTGTTGTTTTAGTAATTAACTGTCATGTTTTAATGATTTTATCTTAACGACGGCATTAATCAGTCTGCACGCTTAAGATTACTGACGACTGTTAAGCGGCGCTGCTGGAGAACTGAATTGAAAAGATTAAACTGAACTCAAATGAAATGAAACAACAGCACAGCAAACGACGTATACGACACTTCACTACAGGAGATGAATGGACGGAGGGATGTGTTTCTGGACGCTGTGGTTACAGGGCGACCGCCTGGCTCACATATGCGAGGAAACATTTACACCGAGGAGCACATGTGCGATGTGGGATTTGTGTTTTTGAATTTAAATAAAACGGATCGTGTCGCCAGCGTTCACATGTCGTGCGGTGGGTTTGCAGACGGACCGGGGAAGCTGCCAATATCACACTTCACACGTCCTGGTCCCGGTCCAGGATGGGAGGTGGGCTTCAGAAACCGGAAGATTTGTGACGAAACCACACGCAACGGCGGCCGCCTGCGAACGAATCAGGAGATAACGTTCTGGACCGTGACGCCGTCTGTGGTGGGAGTTGGGAGCTGGAGATGCGCCGGCTCATCCGGACACTAAACCCAAACTAAAGGGACTGTGTTTGGTGCTTTTACACGACATGGTACCGGCTCGACTCAACTTGCTTCTGTGCCGTTTTCCGTCACCGTTTTAGTCCCCCCTCTGTGTCGCTGGTCGTCATAGCGACGCTGGGTTACTGCTGTGACGTCCAACGAAGAATAATGGCGTCAACATTGAGGGGATATTTTTGTATTCATTTCTTGACGATTTTTTTTTACAACCAATCCGACCATAAAGTAGAACCTGGTTCCTAATGGAAAACAAAAATGGACGAGTAGAGTCGAGTCGAGCCAGTACCATGGAGTGGAAAAGCTCCATAAATTAATGATAATGCTGCTTGTTATGATTCCCCCTTTTGAAATAAGTTCCTGTAACGTCCAACACATAGATTCAAATTTTAAAACCCAGAAAGGGTTTGTTCACATTACGGTACCGTCGCATTGCTTTACCGCAAACAAGAACGTGCACAGAATCACATTAACAATTCAAGCTCGGTTGGAAAATGGATGCTCAACAAACAGCCATGAGACCGAGCTCCAGAAGCTCCTGGACCACAGATATGGTTCTGTTTAAAAATCTGCTTGAGGATGACGATGGGCACTGATACAGAGAGTACTTTATTTTTGTTAATTTATCACTTAAATAGAAATTGCAGCAACCAAATAGAACTGTTCTTTATTGTAAGAGTGAATCCCTCTTTTGACTTTGCGCCTATTTTATTTAGTTGTGCCCATACTTTTGTGAGCTGTGCCCCTAAAAATGAGCCCTGGGTTATATAGTTAAATCCACAAAGAAATGTTTCTGTATATAAACATGACTAGAAATCCCATGCATTTCTTTTTTCTCTTTCTTTATGTTGCTTCTATTGAAGTATTTAAATCCTTAAAGGATTTCCACCGGCGCAGCCACGTTTTTATTAACTCCTAGTGTCATCATAGTGTGATCAGTGTCCCAAGCTGTCGACTACGCTTGTCGTCCCGGCGTTTGCCAGGACATTCTGGGCATGGGAATCAGCGTATGATCCACAGAGCGCGTTTCCAAGATGCTTTTCGTTTGTAGTCGTAGTGTTTGTGAGGGACCTGGAGACCAATAAAACATTGAGAATCGGTGGAACGTCCCTTTAAGTTAATTTAGTGCAATGTTGCTTTCAAACCACTACAATGAAAAGCACAGCTACAGCGCCATCTCTGGTGATACAGGTTATTGCAGCTGCTGGTCTGTGGCTTCTGATTGGCTGCGGCGGGCAGCAGGTGATCCACCAACCAACCGGTGGAGGGAACCAGGTTTGTTTGTATTCACTACAGATAGAGCATGTGTGTGGGTGGAGAGAGAGAGAGCGAGATAAAGAGAGAAAGAGAGGGAGATGGAGAGAGAGAGAGAGGTGTGGACAGGAGAGATTGAGCGGGAAAGAGGGATGAAGAAATAGAGAAGTAGAAGAGACAGAGATAAAGTTAGAACTATAAGAAGAGATTAATAGGCTGACAAAGAAGGAGAAGAGGTGTGAGAGAGGGAGCGATAATGAGAGTGAGATAGAGGCAGAGAGAGAAGAGAGAGTGAGATAGAATCAGCAGAGGTAGAGATAAAGAGAGGGAGAGAGGAAGCGAGTAACACTGTGTTCACTGATATTCTACCGGATATCATTTTAGTGGATGAGAGCAGGACGGTCAAATGAAACGGCCGGTAGATAAACACGGTAACGGTACGACTCCACCGTCCAAAGTTCAAATATTTAAACTTTTTTCCATCCTGCCGTCTGTTTGTCTCCCGGCGCCTGAAGGCGTGTCCGTCTGCCGTCTACCTGAGTCCACGTGAACCCAGCGGGAGACTGAGGAAGCGAGAGGAAGCGAGAGAACCGGCACAAAGAGAGAGGGAGAGGAAGGAAGAGGAAGGGCGAGGTGGAGAGAGATAAAGGGAGGATGGAGATAGAGTGGTTGAACACAGATCAACCACATCATGAGTGTGTGAGTGCTGGTCTTAGGGCTGCACACGTGACTCCACCCAGAAACCATAATCGTTTTGGAGCTAAACTCGATCACGATCTCTTGTTGAAATGACTCAAGTAAACCGCGGCAGCGTCACCCTCTGTGCGGCTTTGTGTGAACACACGCTCCTCTCTATGGAGCAATTGTTCGGTCAATATTTTGGCACAATGGGCGAATACAAAGCGCCGGCCGAAAACAAGAGCCGGACTAAAAAGCAATTAAAATGAATACGTCTCACGTTTGGAAATCTCCCCAAAGGGTCTCACATTCAAATCTCTGTTCAGAAGTGCATCCCACTGGCTCCACCACAGTACAGAGCAGAACTGCGTGGCCAGTGGAGCCGGTGTGGGTGTAACACATGGATACAGTCCATGTATTTGATTCAGTCCATGTGACACAGATTAAAACTGACGATATGTGTAAATCGGTGGAAACTATCCCGGACCTTTTAAAACAGAAAAGCCTGCAAAAGGAGTAAAGTGGTGGAGGCTTGGACCGTGTATTCAATTAGAGCGTTTTGGGATTTCTCGCCTCCCTCGCCGGTCTCTCTGTGTAACGGGAGACAGAGGAGCTCCTGACAGAGATGAGGAAAGAGGACAAAGAGAAAGGCTGATAAGAAAATCAGTAAATCCACTCCCACTCGCACGCATGCACACACACATTCATACACTATGTCATACACAAAACCACACACTGCAACACAACCACGCTCACGGATAAACACTACAACACACCCACTCACACAACACACACGCATGCACATGCATGTATTTCCGACGCACAATAACAGATGCGGCACACTCGCATACCGCACACATGCACCCACGCACGCCTACTCGCTCACTATAGCCCACAGACACACACACACACACGGATATAGAAGGACGCACACACCTGCACATCTCTTGAAACACACACAAAGGGCTGGTTGTGTGTTTATCGGCCGTAAGGTGGCGTTTACTAGGCTGCAGGGATCTGCTCCTCCCGTCTGGGAAGAGCAGGGGCTGAAAACAAAGCGACCCTGAGAAATTAAACCTACCTGTCATCATCATCATCATCGTCATCATCATCATCACTATCATCATCATTATACCCGTCTTAAAAGCCACCTCTGTTATCGGCATCATCATCGCTATCATCATCATTACCATTACTGCCATCATCATCAATTTCCATCACCAGCTCACTTAACTAGCTGTCTACTCTACTCTACTCTACTCTACTGTTAAGTTTTACTGTTTTCTCATCCCCTGAAGATAGCATGAAAAACAGAAAGCCAGAAAAACAGGGAGAAAAAACGGTTTAGTCTGAGTGGGCGGGTATCACATTCCTTCCTGCCCTTGTGTACTTTGACAGTACTATAGTAGTACTGTATTCGTACAGTAGTAGCACCTTAGTAGTACAGTGGTAGTACTGTATTAGTACAGTAGTAGTACATTACTACAGCAGTAAGATACAGGGGTGCAAACCGGTGACCCAAAAAGGTGACAGCATTTTTTTCTGCCTGAAAACTAAGAAACTGAGTGTGCAGCGCCCTTCACATCCATCAGGTTATTTTGGTTGTAGGTGCTCCCCAAGTGACACCCAAAAAGGCAGTGTTATCCAGACCCACTTATATGAAGCGGTTATTATTAGGATCTCAAAAATGTGTTTCCTGTTAGCAGTGATTTTTGGCCGTATTTGCTTCATTGACTCCTGTCTGTAATTAGAGCATTGAGCCTCCTCCTCAAAACCCCTCATTTAGAAAATAACTAAACTAAGGTTACATTTATAGTTTAGAGGTCCATATATTTCAATAAAATATGATATCCACTATTATTATTATTTCTGAAGGAGTCAGTCTTGTGCAGGCTATTATAACCATGGTGAATGTAGGCCTACTGTACTGCATGGTGGTGCAGGACACTGGTACACCATCACTAAACCTAGTATTCATTTTATTATTTATTTGTATGTTGGCCTAATACTGAGTTCTCCCCTCTCTGTCCCACAATAGGTCATCTCTCATCTAAAAGAAAGTGTAGTATTTTAAGAAATATGACTAACTAATCATATTGGGAGGAATATTAGTGTTATGGCATCTAATCCAAAGCTACATGACGCTACACCTCGTCTGTTAATGGAGGAACAACCCGTCGTCTGCAGGCTCTTCCTTCTTGCTGGGCTTGGTATGATGGGAGGGCATGGTGCTGTGATGGGAGGGCATGGTGCTGTGATGGGAGGGCATGGTGCTGTGATGGGAGGGCATGGTGCTGTGATGGGAGGGCATGGTGCTGTGATGGGAGGGCATGGTGCTGTGATGGGAGGGCATGGTGCTGTGATGGGAGGGCATGGTGCTGTGATGGGAGGGCATGGTGCTATGATGGGAGGGCATGGTGCTATGATGGGAGGGCATGGTGCTATGATGGGAGGGCATAGTGCTATGATAGGGGTGAATGGAGGCTTCACATGGGCCTAGTGGTAGAGGTTTTGGGCCTAGTGGTAGAGGTTTTGGGCCTAGTGGTAGAGGTTTTGGGCCTAGTGGTAGAGGTTTTGGGTCCAGTAAAAGAGCCGTAGGCGGGTAATCGGTGAACTTCAAAGAGCGTATCGCGAGAGGAGAGATAAGAAAGTACGGCGCACAGCGCTTTTCAACTATAATGAGCAGCTGTGGGGAGCTTTTGCCAAAATGACATACATGAAACAGAATATTATAGTACTTTTATATAAGACACACCCAGTGGAGAAGGGGTTTCGGGGGAGAGTGCTGTCCGGAGAGCACGTCTCGCTTCGTTTGCTGCTGGTTTTTTACCTTAAGAAACACAAGAAAATTGCATTCGACAGCATCCAGTGTTTTTCTTCAACAACTTTTTACAAGATTCAATTTGATATTTTTGACAACATTGCACACGACAGTACAAGGTTAATTTGCAAGCTAACGTTTCAAGATCGTAACCACGTGTCTGTATCGCCCTGAGGAGCACCATCACAGCGTTAGGAAGCCACATCAGCGCCATAAGTCATTGACTTGAGTCCAAACAGGAGATCTGTACCGAGGTTGAGCCGACAGGTTTTGTTTTCAGCCAATCGGGATTAGTCATCAGGAATCTCCGCCTATCAGCCAATCAGGAGTCATTATGGTTGAACGGAGATGTGATGTCACCCAGGAGACAGAGGTGTGATGACACAAAGGAGATGAGATGGAGCTGAATATAACCCCAGTGTCCTATATAATATATATATAATATAACTCTGTGCTTTATGGAGGATTACTGTTATTAGACCTGGGTGAGGGATATACTGTGTGTGTATATATATATATATATATATATATATATACTGGGGAACCAGAATGCTTTTCACCATAGCATCAGGTCTTAATAATAATAATAAAATAGTCCATTCTTTTTTATTGTCTAGTTTTACAGAAGAGTTATGTAAATGTTTTATCACTAAAGTGCATACTGGATGTTGTGGGAACTGAAATAGTCCTATTTGTAGGTCAATATAACACCTCATATGGTTAAATGATGTCTATTTGTAGGTCAATATAACACCTCATATGGATAAATGATGTTTAAAAGCCTATAACAGGGTTATTGTAACACATTTATCTATTCAAGCCAATTATGTCATCATGTATGAAATGAATATTAATCTTCTCATGGATTATCATGTGATAACTAACTTGATGTCATTAGCGTTCTCAGCCACGACCGAATTAATTAGATCTGCGTCAAACAGCATCATCATCACCACCACCACCACCACCACCACCATCCTCCTCTTCGTCATCCTCATCCTCCGAACCAGCACTCATCATAAGAGTTCTTTGTGTTTCTGATCCAGACGGAACAAAGAAACATGAAGCCAAGCATCAGACAAAGACCCCACGCTGTAGCCTACCTCGCTCTCTCTCTCTGCTAGTCTCTCTCCCAGAACATCCAGCTCTTCCTCTCTCTCCCCTCCTCTTCCTCTGTTTTGGTCTGCCTTTTTTCCCTCTAGTTTCTCTCTCAATGCGCCCCTCTCTTCTCTCTCTTCTCTCTCTCCGTCTGTATCTGTCTGTATCTTCCTCTCTACCTCCTCCTCTCTTCTCTCTCCGTCTGTATCTCTTTGTGTCTGTATCTCCCTCTATGTCTCTCTCTGCTCTCTTTGTTCTCTCTATCTACTAGTTTCCTGGGTAGAGCTACAGTAGAGGTACAGTAGAGGTACAGTAGAGTACAGGGTGCAGTGGGTTCTTTGTCTCCGGTTCACAACCAGTTAAAATGTCTGACGTGTCAGTAATATGAAAGGATAATAATGATGGATGATGATGATGATAAGGACGATGGCGATGATGGCGATGATGATGATAAACACAAAAGGTAATACATCATAAACATAATAGTAATAATGACTGACTCCATGTTTTCCTCTGAAGAGCTTCTAGACAGACCTCGGGGACGAATCCATTTCACTCCTCGTATCGAACGGACCCTCTCACGTAACACACATCCCAACAGACCGACACACTGCTCCACTCTGCTGCCTCTACATTACAACAATGTGTGGATTTAAATTAATAAATGGACCAAACTACTCATTAACATGTGTAATAGTAACTGTGTAGATTTTAATTAAAGGGCCCATATTTTACCACCAGGTGTGATGTTGATTAGCCATTTAATTTTTCAATCAACCCTATAGTGACGTCACCCCCACTTGTGTGATAGGGTAAAATGGCGAATCCAGATGTATGATGGGTAGGTAGGCTGGTAGGACTCTACAAAATGTATTTAAATGTATTTAAGAGCACATTTAAAAACATCTCACATTGACCAAAGTGCTGTACAGCTCAGAGCAGACAAAATCACAATAAAAAGACTCACATCCGCATCAATACACACAACGACAAATCAAACACATAGGCACAAATCAAACACATCAGGGGGATCCAAAGGATAAAGAATAAAATAACATTTTAAGCCTGGACTTAAAGGAATCAATGGAGGGGGAGAGGGGGATGCTATTAGACAATAGGGGCTGTGACGGCCTGAGCTTAAGCCTGGATTGCGGGACAACCAGGAGCCCCGAGTCGACCTGAGGGACCTGGAGGTGGGATAAGGGGTTAAGAGGTCCTTAATATAAGCGGGAGCCTGCCCATTCAGGGCTTTAAAACCAAACAGAAGACCCTTAAAATCAATTCAGAACCGCACTGGAAGCCCATGGAGGCCAGAATAGCGCTAATATGGTCTCTCTTCCGGGTACCTGTCAGGACTCTGGCAGTGGCGTTCTGGACCACTTGTAGGCGGGACGGGGATGACTGACTGGTCCCAGTATACAGGGAGTTGCAGTCTAAGCGAGAGGAGATGAAGGCATGGATGACCTTCTCAAGATCGCTAAATGAAAGAAAGGACTTGATCTGTCCATCATCTGGGTGGACACTCTCACGTGTGATGTCACTATAGGGTGGTCCATCCCGAAATGGCTCCTATTGGCTAATGAACCTCACACCTGGCGGTTCCTTTAATACACGGAGCAAACTAGACGAAACTGCTGACATCAACAGTTCTGTCTAGTGCCATACTATAAAAGTCCACCGAGGAGAAATAGTATCAGGGAAGAACACACGTTCATCCAAACACAACCTTCTAGCTCACGCACGCACACGCACACACACACACACAAACACAAACACACACACACATCACACCTGCACACAGAACCACAGACCCAGAGGCTGTTTCCCCCTCAGGGCTGATTTTGAGCCATGCATCTAAACAGCTCCCTGCTTTTAAATATAGATGCTGTGCTTGCATAATATTAGGAACACAGTGCATGTGTACACAACGTGTACTCTTTTTTTCTCTTGCACGTACACACACACACACACACACATACACAATGGCACACACACACAAAATATCACACACACGTGCATTGGTCAAAGCAAAGTGGCACAGTTTCCACAACTACTAACTAGACTTTAGCTCTTATATATATAAGGAGTATAAGGAATATTCCACGGAATATTCCATGGAATATTCCACTGAATATTTCACTGAATATTCCACTGAATATTTCACAGAATATTCCAGTTTCAACTGACATTCATGACCAACAGCATAACTTTCTGTTGATCATCCTCATGTGAAGGAGAGCTGAAGGTACTTTGGTCACGTGACCAGCAGGTGTGCCATCACAAAAACATCTGGCGCACAAAGAGAGGCTGGAGTGAAGCGTTCTGATTGGCCGACACCAGCTGCCTGATGGAACGACGTCGCATGGAGAGGTTTAACACACATGCATGCATGCGGCAATCAATCCATTCAATTCATTGACAAAATAAATAACACCAAAAAAATGACGTCAAGAAGTAAAGAACGACTAGGACCGCAGTGACAGCAGCTGATCAATACCTGCACCAATCACCAATCACCAATCGATCCATTTCCCTATTGATCTGTCATTCAAGAACAAATGGACCACAACTGGCTCACAAAGCAAATAATGCATCTAGTTGTAGAAGCAGTAGTAGTACACAAACACACTGCATACAAAAACACATTTAATAAATTAAATTGATCTTTTGTACATGTGTGGTTTTCTATGAGAATGCATGACGGCATCACTAAATCAATACTTCAAATCAATACATGAATCCGATAAGAAAGGTTTTTTAGATTCATGCTTATCGTAAGCGTTTGCTGAATAAAGGATGACGCACTGCCAGGAAGTGGGAACGCTTCGTTCAGAGAAAACCCGGCTGAGATCTGAGCCACTACGAGAACATCTCTCTGGACCAACGTGTTGTTTCGCAGAAGCCTCGGAAAAGCCTGGACGCCGCCGCCATGACTCAGTGAGGAGGGAGCGTACGCTCACATCACCCACCAACACACGACTACCAAGAACACACTTTTACTGTAGTATTTAGTCCATTTCAGCAGACGCTTTCATCCAAAGTGGACTGTCTAGGTCTAGGAGCACGAATACAGAATACCTTTATGTTTATGGACACAAACACACTCTTTATATACTGTAGGTTTAGAGAAAATTATTGTTTTATAGTGTAGTAGTGTATAATGGCTTTTGACTGAATTCATTCATAAAATATATTTGAAATCATTATTTCCTGACAGGTGAACACAGGTACTAACATTTCTAATCAACCAAGGAGGAAGC
>OMKN01014905.1:0-11699 GCA_900302345.1 Melanonus zugmayeri
AGGTTAACTGGGGCATGGAAGCGTTTTGATGCCCAGACACAGTCTCTCAACTTTGTGTTTTTGTCATCGTGCTCAGAGGCCCAGAGCTCGCCGTGTGTCAATACCAGACGCATTAGCCCTTTAATGGGGGAGTCTGCTCTGTAGCCAAGTGGAGACAGAGGGAGAGAGACACATAGAGAGAGGGGAGAGAGAGAGGGAGAGAGAGAGAGAGAGAGAGCGAGAGAGAGAGAGAGAGTGAATGGGAAAAAACAGAGAGAACGAGAAACAGAGAGAGACACAAAGAGAGAGAGGCAGAGAGGCAGAGACAAAAAGGTAATATAAAGACTGGAAGGACAAGATCCCTATTGATTAGCGGGGAGGAGAACGTCCAGCAAAACCTCCTCTGTCCAGACATATGGGGTAATAAGGACCACTCTTCTCCTCTGCCAACACCACCACCACTGCCCCGTCTCCCTCCCCATCCCCATGTCTCCCCTCTCTTCCTGGGCTAGAAAGCCTTTTAATCAGTCCCCCGGGGAATACATGGATATGATATGGGAGAAAACAGACGGGGGGTGAGACAAAAAGGGAGGAAAAGGAGACAGAGTGAGAGGAGTCCATTAAGGAAGTAGACACAATAGCTGAGCCGAGCGAGCGGAGAACAAAGTGGACACAGAGAGATGCACTTCAGACCCAGAACATGACAAGGATTAGGAGATAAGACCCGAGACCTTTGTGTGCAAACACATGTGAACGTGCACACACAAACACACATACACTTAAATTGAAATTGTTTCACTTTTTAAAAATAAACATTTTAATTTGAAATCCATGTGGAACTTGGTTCCACATGGTGGTGCTATGGTGATGCTATGCATGCGTGTGCACATGAGTTTGCAAGCACGTGTATGTGTGTCTGTGTGTGTGCATGTGTGTGTGTGTGTGTGTGTGTGTGTGTGTGTGTGTGTGTGTGTGTGTGTATACAGTACATCCGAGCCAGGGCTGATATCATTCCACCACTACCAATGTAACAGAGCGTTTTGGTTGTAATTTTTTTGCTTCTAACTTTCCATACTGGGCCAGTATTTTCCATCTGTTTATGTAAGAGCTTTCTGTTTTCTTTTCCAACGAGAAGGCTGCCAATCTCTGTGCGCCAGATCAACTTTATCAAGGCGGCCATCTCACTCTCTGACATAAAATCCGAAACCGCTGCTCACGCTAAGAAATGTCCTGTCAGCACCTCGGGCCTCCGCCGGCCCCGGTGCCATACCGGACCCCTGCGAGATTAGAGGAAGGAGAATATAAAACACTGATAAACACCAGAGAGAGAGAGGGGGGGAGAGGGAAAGAGAGAGAGGGAGAGAGCGAGAGAGAGAGAGAGAGAGAGAGAGAGAGAGAGTAAATACATGGGTCAAAAATATAAATTTGTTGGAATTGATCTATTCTTTATCTAAAATACAGTTCCCTCCTTAGTTATCGGAGGACTGTTACATTTCAATCAGGATATATGCTTAAGCTGAAAGGACGGGGGTTTTAGCTGTGGGTCCAAATCTATCGAGAGTCCTGCTGTGGTATTAGGTAGCCGTTAGCGCCTCCAAGTGGACACAACACATTTGAACTTGTTTAGAAACATCATTTTAGAGTCATTAATTACTATGGGATGAGAGGGTTTAACTAACATGTTTGATTTAGCCCTAAATGTATTAAATTTGACTTTTTTCAATCACAACAGCGTTTTATTTGAGTCGATAATCAAATAATGCTGACACTGCTAAGGAAAAAAGATCTCAGACCATTTTAAACAAATATGTGAAATTAATTTCCTGTGTAGCAGCGGGACGGGAGCGCATGTTGAGGTCTTTTGAGTGCATCAACATAAAACAAAAACCCGTGCTAAAAAGAAAATAAATAAAAGTTGAAAGTTGGTCTCGGTCATTTTTATTGTTACAACTCAATTTACAGAGCAGTACCCGAGGCAATATCGATTTCATGTGCCTCCACTGCGGGGCGCCACAGGGTCTGTCAACGTTTGCTTATGGTAATCTGCTCTCAGTGATAGGTCCAGCCAGTGTTTTATGTTTGCCGTGCCGACGAATAGAGCGGCAGCATTTGGATTCGTGGGTTTGATTGGATGAATGCAGACGTCAATCAAGCGGCCGCCGCAGTTCTAGTGAGAAAGCTGGCCAGTCTGTTGTTTTGCACGTTGGAGGACGGAGCTCCGTGTCGGCTCCAGGAGGAGAAGAGAGGAGGCTGTAGCCACCGGGCGGCCTCCTATTCTAAACCTCGGCCAAATAATCACAACAATTCCCCATGTCTATTTCTGAAAAAATAACTAGGCCTGTCTATAAAATGTATTTTTTTCGTCTTAATGTACACATACTCTTCCTCACACTTAATAGGCTAGTTAAGAAGTATTGTAATAAAATATGCGTAAATAAATAAATAAATATATAACTATGATTTTTAAATTAATAAATGAAGGTGGATGCAATTTAATTATGAATTATTTATTAAGGCGTTTATGTCTACCTGTAACCTGTATATTAGGCTATATATTCAACTTTAGCTTTAATGTTCTAACTTTAGTAGGCCAAGTAGGCCTAGTCCTAACGCAAGTAGCCTATGATATATAGGCCTAATTAATTAATATTTATAAAATATATGTCCTAAAAATAAAATACAAAAAATAGCCTAATACATTATATAAAAAACAGAGCCCTGTGGTTGAGCATATATGCTCTTCAAATAATAAGGGGAGGAGTGGAGAGGGGGGCTCGATTTTCAACTTATTTACCAAAACAACATTAAACATAGCATTAAAAATAAGCAACATAGAGCTTTTTATAGGCCTAGCCGATTATAAACGTCCCTCAAAAATGTATTCAAAAAGTAGGCTACTTGAGTTTGCATTAAGAACACCATTACAATGTAGATGTAGGCTATTTGTTAAGAAAGACTAAATAAAGTATGTAATAATTAATTGCCTACACAAACATGCATTAAGCCTAGACTTAACTTTTCTCAATATCCAAAGGTTAAGCCTAGATGTTCTCTTTGTAAATTCACGTTTTTCTTAAGTCTGTTTTCCAAGGGAAAATTCTTATATTTTAGGCCTAATAATGCCTAAGGTTTGCTATAATGACTCTAAACACATATTTAATATTATGGCCTAAATAGATAGGCCTACCTATCATCAATTAGGTCAAGTTGATGACAATGTCTGCTCAACTTTACAGTGATGTCTATCATAATAGGCTACTGGGATATGTCGGCGAGTAGGCTGCCCCGCTCCTCTCGGCTCCCATCCTTTTACGAGTACCTCGTCCCTCCCTACCCAGAATTCCATGCGGCAATAACCGAACCACTGCGCATGTGCTTCTGTAGGAGTCATACGTCACCTATAGTTCCACCAATCCGCTTGGTCTTGGTGAAGTTTATGCTGTGATTTAAGAGTTCTCGGCAATAAATCTGTCAGAACTTCACAAAGTTGATTTAAATGTGTTTCACATCGTTATGAAAATACCGGTGGATTAATCAATTTACTGCATATTGGCGTCGGATCAGTCGGACCATAG
Source organism: Melanonus zugmayeri (assembly GCA_900302345.1). NCBI lineage: Eukaryota > Metazoa > Chordata > Actinopteri > Gadiformes > Melanonidae > Melanonus > Melanonus zugmayeri. The sequence goes on from OMKN01014905.1 coordinate 3,555, forward strand.
GCCTACCCATATAAGCCTATTTTCTAAAAAATCGTAACCAACATGATCTATTTTTTTTACACATAGACATGGACTTCTCGAGCCAGCGTGGGGATTTGTAAAGCGTCAATGAGGCGGAACTCAACATCAGTTTTGAAATTAGACTAGTTTTGTGTGTGTGTGTGTGTGTGTGTGTGTGTGTGTGTGTGTGTGTGCGCGCGCGTACGTGTGTGTCTGTGTGCGCGCGCCATAAGTTTATATTCCAGACGTTGATACAGAAGTGGAAAGTGTCTAACTATATTATACTGGTTGCATTGTTCTTGTTTCTTTTTGGGATTGTTTTACTATTGCATATAGGCTGACTGGCAAGTTCACAAAGGTAGGGAAAGACAAAATATGCATTTATAGGCCTACTTCCATGTTGTTGAATAGAAATATATATGTTATAATAAATAAATATGTTCTATATGTTATAAAAGGTTAAAAGGCGTTTTTACTGTAACACCAACAGCATTTTTTTGTCTAGTCACAATTTACATTTATTATAGTTTTTTTTTAATATGTTTCAATGAAGAAGAGTGACATTTAAGCGGACTAGACTGTCAATGGTGCCGAGATATACTTGCATAGGCCTATAAAGGTGGAATTTGGCTGTCAAAAAAGAAACATGAAAGAAAAAGACATGTCAGAACTTTTACTAACATTATTTATAAAATTTTATTAAATCTAGTTCTAGGCTAAATTCAGAGATAAACCTTTTATTAAGACAATGGAGAGAATTTGGATCTATGAAGTGTCTAATAAAAAAATAATATTGCTTGGTCAGACAAAAATGGTTAGAATTCAGTGACATATGTTTTTCCACCAGAAGGTGTCGCAAATGTAACGCGGCTGACCGAGAGCGCGCCACCAGCTCCTCTTTAAGGAGAGCGGACCTCTGAAATGAAACACGTTCATCCTTGTGGAATCTTGACAAATAATTGCTCAATGTTGGTTTCATACATTTTCGTTGCAAACCTTGTCATCGTGAAACGCTTAAAATTATGACGTTTACTTGAAAACTCGGGTAGGCCTACACTCCCTGCTACTTTCCTCCGTGTTATGACCGCCTACAAGTTTGCAGCACCATGTGTTGAAATATAATAATGATATAACAATTAATGTAATGTAGCCTAGGCTACTTTATTTAACAATTGTGTCTTGGGTGACTTGGTTATTATCAATACATGTTAAATCTGTCACAATACTGTTTTTTTGTCTTTAAATATATATATTCTTACCCAAAATACACATCATGCACACGCACGCACGCGCGCGCACACACACACACCCACACACACACACACACACACCTGATGCCACGGAATGTCCTCAGGTCAGATATGCAAAGTATAGTAATTTAGATATCGTAATTAATTCAGTAGAGATTTGAGGCTTGGCATAAATCTTGGATAACCTTGGGCTAGTCAAGTAAACCTTTATATGACCTCCCCATGTATAATCCCCTCCATATCACTGTTTCAAAGGCATTACAGTCCAAGTTAACACCAACTAACTAATCCAAGACACCTTCTCTGAACACCCGGAAGACTTCACAACACTAGCCTACTTTTAAATGACCAAAGCCTGAAACAAACTACCAAAAAAGACAAATACTTGAATATGAAATATTGTCAACAGGTAGGACATTTTTGTTTGTCCTACGTTAAATAGCTGCCCTGTTGTTTTGGTCATCATGAATCTTCATGATTAAGTCAACCATCATAATAAATAGAAAAGGCGTTGTAACTGTATGGTGTTGTAGTATAGGCTACTTGACAAATACTTCTGATTTGGATATCACAGACTTCTGGATTAGGTTATATATATATTGCAAAACATTGACAGACATGGTTTACTAAAATTACAAGCTAATGATGTCATTGTCGCCTACCAATGCTTTGCTTTACACTTGAAACGAATATGCAATCTACAATGTTTTCGGCTTGAGTTTTACCCAAGTTCAACGTGCAATGCATTTATCTACCAGTGGGTGCAGTACAGGCGGATACAAAGCAGGTCAGTGGGACAACCGGGACAATAGCATAGTAAATCCAAGTATTCACTTTAAAAGTAATACATTGTCCGACTCCCGCCAGGAGCTATCAATTCCATTTATTAAAGCCTACATTACAGAAATAATTCCACGCCCAATAAAAATGCAACAGATACAGCCCAGGTTTAACTGTCGTTAAAAAATGGGTGGGAACATAGCTTTATAGGACGGGATCTGACGACGTTCAACAACATTGAGCGTGCTCTCCCATTGGTCAGAAGCACAACAGGCTGCGCTGTCGACCAATCAGACTCTGTTGCGGTGGAAGCTCGCGGGGCCTCAGCATTAGTTATGCAAATCCTCAACTCAAGTGCTCTCGCCACACTACTACCGGTACAACACTTTGCTAGGCTCACACTTTACACAATGGAAATGTTTACACTCGTTTCGTTGTCTTCAGTTTAGGTGTGTTTTCCATTTGATGACCGTTGTGTTGTAAGTGGCTCGAGAACAACGGTGTAGGATTATTTTATTGTAGAGGGAAGATGACGTTAACTGTCACCCGAAACTGAAAGCTACGAGCTAGCGGCTAAGCTACTGCGCCGGCACGGGCGGACCTCTTTGTCTGACAGCAGAACTCGTGCTCTTTTGTTCCTGTTTTTTCTTTGTTCATTTAGCTACAGGATCATTTGTGATACGTATCGAATAAGCCTCGGCAAGTTTTAGTAGAACTATAAAATGCAAATCGCAAAAAAATATTTCACAGAAGGCCTGATCCAGTTCACGATCTTGCTTAGTTTGATTGGAGTTCGTGTTGATGTCGACAGCTACTTGAATGGCTATTTCCCCCCTCTGTTTGACGTTAACCTGGGTCCCAGCTCTGCTTACATCCAGACACCCTTTCACAGTCTGAGAGATAACCTAGACGGATACAGCGTGCATCCCAAATGTCCCGAGTTGGACTACTTCTTTGCCACCCGTCGGCTTCTGGACGAGGTGCGTACTTTGGGTTCGCCGAGGTTCCCCACACAGCTGAACACATGGCTGGTGCACCAGGTATCTGACAGCGATCAGCCCGACCCGGGGGACTCGTCGAACGGCAACAACAGGATCGACATCAACTTGGAGGTTGGAAGCACCGCGGACAACGCCGAAGACGACGGAAAACTTCTGCAAAGCGGTAGCCAAGAAGCGTGCCAAGCGACACAACACCTCTCCGAGCACGGGCCTTGCACCTCTGCAGCCTGCCCCTTACCCACACAGGTACGTGGGAAGTCACGCTTCGATTGCTATTCATCCCTATTTTGGGATGCATGTTTTACCAAATGTATGCCCAAAAGTACGCACTCTTTGATCTAATTGAGTGGTGAGTGGTAAAGTGACAGTGTGCTGTAAACCCAACTTTACAGATGGCTAACTATAGCAGCAGGCTAACGTGCCCAGTGTGCGTGTTTGATCCCTGTGCGGTGTTGTTGGTTTCACTTTGAGCTTTCATTAACACGGCCCCTATGATTTTCGAAGTGAACGTTTATAGAACAGTGGTTTGTGTATTGCATCGTATTGTCATAACTGTACACACGTTGTGTTGGCAAATCAGTGACTGATATTGTTTAATAGTACTATGTTGAAGTGATTTCAAACGGGTTTTTTTGTACCATTTGTAACAAAGCGTCGTTTAATGTCTCATGCACCTGTCAACGTACTGAACACGTCTGGACTTGACTTTCCTCAGTTAAACCAACGTTCTCCCTCCTTTATTGTTTTGTCGTGTTCCATAATCTCCCAAATTGTAGCTCTCAGAGCATAGTGTCAATAATGTATTTCTAGTGAAAAGCCCAAACTTTTTGTGTTGTGTTTTGGCTTGATGACTTTAGGAAAGTGACAATATATAGGCTTATTGCCTTGAGGGCCTACATTTTATGTCCATAGTGATGCAGATTTCCCTTGTAGGATCAGGAGAGTAACAGCTGCAGTGTGGATCTGAGCCCCTGAGGTGGTTTGATGTAGCCTAGCTGAATATGTAATCGTATCCCCTGACTTCGGGTTTGGCCACCAGCTGTGGGGCCTGAGAGGAGTTGAGGATTAGGGCTTATTCAAGATCATATTATCTTACACCAAGTTGTGGTGAAGATGCACATTGCTCACTCACTTTGATTATCTATTACTTTTATAGGTAAATCTAAAAATGTAAGGTTTCTGTTGGTACATTAAATAACATACCCTTTTTAGGTAAATAATCTGAGGTTTAAAGAACAAGGACATGTCAAGATCCTTGCAGCAGTTGACTTTGAAAAGAGGACAAGCCCTAACCAGAGTATGACTCAGTTGGATTATGTTTTGTTCGATTGTTGCCATCGGCAGTATTAGATGGTACTCTTTTATCCCCATTGTTGATAAGAAACTAACAGGTCATTCACTTTGTACCTTTGTACTGCAAGTTCCTTTCAATCTTCAAAAGACACCTGTAAACTCATCCCTTAACTGACTTGCCTATGTCTTTTGTTGGTGTAGCACTGCTGTTGTCTGTAGGCTATTTTAAGTAGCATTGGCTCATGAGCACGAAAAAAGCCTTAGAACCCTAGCTTCAAATTCCGACAGCTATCTTGCACTCATATCTTATTGTTAATGAATGGTCATGCAGCACTTGCATTTATAGTTGCTTCAATATTGATTGTATGCTTAGAATTGTTCACAGCTTCACTGGGAAGTCACATTGGTTAAATTACAGTGTTTCACAGTGTTAAATTACTTGATGTAAATGTGTTGGCCTAGATGTTAACCCTTTCTGTAATTGAGAGATGAAGAGAATGAGCCTCCACACTCTAGGGTAGAGGCTGTACAACAGTTTGCTGAGTTCGTTCTTCTGCTACAATTGGCCATTTTGGCCACCACACACACACTCATTATAAAATCCTCTTGAAACTGTGACACACACAGCCAGCCGCACAGGCCTTGACTTCATTTAGCAGTCATAGATGGCCTTCACCACAGATGCAGGATGATAACAGTTGTTGACTGCGGCCAGCGTCTGTTAGGGTTGCCGTTATTCCGTCAGCAGTTACAACCACTGCTCATTACAATATGGCCTTTCCGCCCTGGAACAAGTACCATTGTATAATGTATCCACGCATTAACAATGACTGGGCTATGTTCACTGAGCCAGATATGTAGCGACTCGTTTGGGTTAACATGGAGAATTCTGCATTCTTTTCCGTCATAAGAATTTCGTCTTCTCCTAATGTTTTTGTCTCTGTGCACCCGACTAGGAGGACGATGGCAGTTCTGGAGAGGAGGAGCATGCGTCACCAAGTCAGCTGGCTCAGAGCTCTAGTCTGGAGCAAGAGGTATAGGCCTATATACAGTCTAGTCACTGCATAGTTTTCATATCCTGATTTGGACATTTGTCTTGATTTATATAAAGGTTGTAGTGTACAAATGTCACATTTTGTACCAATTGGCCACAGAAACCTAAACACTCTTGTTAAGGGTGTTAATTATAGTGTAAGTGAACCCACTGTTTCAGCTCAAATTCGATTTTAAAAAATGTGTTTTGCTAGTACACGTTGTTGGGTATGAGCATTATAATCAGGGCCTGATTGTTGGAATTGGCGTGTAAAAGCTACCAGCCACATTGGTTAGACATGCTGAGACTTGACCAGAGTTTGCCTCTTTTTTGCCCCAGTTAAAGGGGCCCTATTATGAAAAACCCACTTTTTCACTGCTTGTGTGTAAAAATGTAGGTCTCTGGTGTTCCTGCTAACACACAAAATTAAGTAAGACCACACACTCATTCTGGGCTGGCCTTCTCTGTACCTGTTACTGAAAACGAGCGAGTGAAAAAAATGCTCTGGTTGTGACGTCACAACCGGCGCGGCGCATTGTAATAGTCACCGCCCCCTGGTTCCGGAGCTTCTGAGAGCTGATGTCCGACGGCATCCATTTTGTCCCCTCACATCGCTGGTAACAGATCGGAGCAGATATGGCTAAAGTTAGAGCTTGGCATGCAAACTGCGCTGTTCTTGGCTGTAAGGATGAGCGCACATCTTTACATAAGGTCCCAGCCGATAACGACAAAAGAGTGGCTGGATTTTATTTTTTGTGGCAACATTCCTCAGAAAGTAAGCAAACAGCTTACTTCCACGCCAACTCTCCGGGGAGAAACTGCTGACGACGGAGCTGTAAGTATTTTCAAAAATAAATTGTGTTGTGTGTTTTTCTGTGGCCTTCGTTAGCACTTGCTACCGCCAACGTTACCTGCTAAATCATCTAAGCTGCATTGTTTGCATTTAGATACGAGCTATTTTAGAAACAAGCTGTTTTAGAAACAAGCTGTTTTAGATATGATTGTCAGCCGGAGCTCACTCTCCCCCCGCTGCCATCGTTTCTCCCTCTCTCCCCACTCTCCTTATCCCTCGGTCCTATCGGACTGCCACTCTTGGGAAAATGTGTGTGTGCATATATATATACAGTATATCTCAAAAGTGAGTACACCCTTTAGATTTTATAACAAATATTCTGTTATATCCTTTCAGGGGGTAACATTATCCTACTGAAACTTTGATGTAACTTAAAGTAGTCAGTATGCTGCTTGAATAACAGTATAGATTTATTGTCCTTTGAAAATTACTCAGTACACAGCTGTTAATGTCTAAACAGCTGGCAACAAAAGTGAGTACACCCCATAGTGAACATGTCCTAACTGTGCCCAATGATGTTGTTTTCCCGCCCTGGTGTCATGTGACTCGTTAGTGTTACAAGGATTCAGGTGTAAATGATAAGCAGGGCTGTTAAATTTGGTGTTTTGGGCACAATTCTCTCTGAATGCTGGACAACATGGCACCTCATGGCAAGGAACTCTCTGAGCGGCTGAAAAAAAGGATTATTGCGCTTCACAAAGATGGCCTTGGCTATAAGAAGATTGCCAACACCCTGAAAATTTGTTGCAGCACAGTGGCTAAGATCATACAGCGGTTTTTCAGTACAGGTTCCACTCGGAACAGGCCTCGCCAGGGTCGACCAAAGAAGTTGAGTCCACGTGCTCAGCGTCATATCCAGAGGTTGGTTTCCAAAAATAGACGTGCGAGTGCTTCCAGCATTGCTGCAGAGGTTGCAGAAGTGGGATGTCAGCCTGTCAGTGCCCAGACCATACGCCGCACACTGCATCAAATCGGTTTGTATGGTCGTCGCCCCAGACAGAAGCCTCTTCTGAAACCGATGCATAAGAAAGCCCGCAAACAGTTTGCTGAAGACAATGAATCCAAGAACATGAGTTACTGGAACCATGTCCTGTGGTCTGATGAGACCAAAATAAACCTGTTTGGGTCAGATGGTGTCCGGCGTGTGTGGCGGCACCCTGGTGAGGAGTACCAAGACAAATGTGTTTTGCCTACAGTCAAGCATGGTGGTGGCAGCATCATGGTCTGGGGCTGCATGAGTGCTGCCGGCACTGGGGAGCTGCATTTCATTGAGGGACACATGAATTCCAATATATACTGTGACATCCTGCAGCAGAGCATGATCCCCTCTCTTCGGAAACTGGGCCGTAGGGCAGTTTTCCAACATGATAATGACCCTAAACACACCTCCAAGATGACAACGGCCTTGCTGAAGAAGCTGAAGGTTAAGGTGATGGACTGGCCAAGTATGTCTCCAGACCTAAACCCAATTGAGCACATGTGGGGCATCCTCAAGAGGAAGGTGGAGGAGTGCAAGGTGTCCAACATCCGTGGGCTCCGTGATGTCGTCATGGAGGAGTGGAAGAAGATTCCAGAAGCAACCTGTGCAGCTCTGGTGAATTCCATGCCCAGAAGGGTTAAAGCAGTGCTAGATAACAATGGTGGTCACACAAAATATTGACACTTTGGGCACAATTTAGACATGTTCACTATGGGGTGTACTCACTTTTGTTGCCAGCTGTTTAGACATTAACAGCTGTGTACTGAGTAATTTTCAATGGACAATAAATATATACTGTTATTCAAGCAGCACACTGACTACTTTAAGTTATATCAAAGTTTCATTAAGATAGTGTTATCCCCTGAAAGGATATGACAGAATATTTGCAAAAATCTAAAGGGTGTACTCACTTTTGAGATATACTGTATATAATCATGGGATAGATTACTCTACTG
>OMKN01014907.1:0-16889 GCA_900302345.1 Melanonus zugmayeri
GGGACTTCCTGGTGGCTCGGCTGCACTCCCCGGAGCTGGGGGCCGGGGTGGCGGGCCGGGTGGTGGACCACCTCAACGGCTTCTACTCAGCACTGTTCCCCCTGCTGTGGGCGGGCGTGGCCCAGGTGGAGATCACCATGGTGCACTCCAGCGAGGCGGTGGCCGTGCTGCAGCGGCTCCGGGAGCAGCGGCCCGACCGGGTCTTCTTCAAGAGTCTGTTCCGCTCGGGCTTCCTATCCGAGACCACCATGTGCAACATGTGCCTGCCGCCCAATCAGCCGCAGGAACCGCTGTGCAATTACACAGACCTCCACACGGGGGAACCCTGGTACTGCTTGAAGCCCAAGCTGCTGAGCTGTGACAGCAGGATCAACCACGCCAAGGGAGGCTACCAGAAGCACCTCATCACCAACAAAGAAGCGCTGCTGTTTCAGAGGTCTGGCTCTGTACGCTGCTTTTCTCGTTCATGCCATTTATAACTTTGTAAATGTATTTCATCCTTGTTTGTTTTATTACCCGCAGCGGTTTGAACATCAAAATTGTCATCCATGCATCAGGACCTGATCGGATCAACGTGTTTCCTAAGAAGATAGGTAAACAATCGTTGCGACGGTTTATGGAGGAGGTTGCTTATGTGGTGGTGGTGCCCACTTGCATGTATTTCATTCATGTCATTTGTGTCATACTCATATCCCAGATGAACCAGAGTTAGAAAACAGCAGCATCAAAACAGAGCCGGTCAAGTATATCCCTTCTGGGTATTACTACCAAGGCTCTTGGAGGTCGTTGGGTGGAACTCCTGCTCGGCAGTTCAACGACTCCTCGTCCATCACGCAGTGTCTGACGGGCAAGGTGATCCACATGTATGGAGACTCCACGGTGAGGCAGTGGTTCGAGTACCTCAACGCCTTTGTACCCGGTGAGCGCCGACACCCCTCTCTCTCTGTGCGCACGACGCTCTGACCCCGTCATTTACCGCATGTCCTGTTGTTCATTTCCAATGTGTGCGTTCATTTGGTCTCTCCCCTAGAAATCAAAGAGTTCAACCTACACAGTCCAAAGAACGTGGGGCCCTACATGGCTGTGGACAGTAAACACAACATCCTGCTGAAGTACCGCTGTCACGGTCCGCCCATCCGCTTCTCCACCGTCAGCACGAGCGAGCTGCGCTACGTCGCCAACGAGCTGGACGGCCTGCCCGGAGGCCCCGACACCGTGGTGGTCCTCAGCATCTGGGCCCACTTCAGCACCTTCCCTGTGGAGGTGTACATACGCCGCATGCGGCACATCCGCCGGGCGCTGGTGCGGCTCCTGGACCGGGGCCCCGGGACCCTCGTGGTGATCCGCTCGGCGAACCTGCAGGCCCTGGACCAGGAGGTGAGCCTGTACAACAGCGACTGGTTCTCGCTGCAGCTCGACAGGGTGCTCAGGCCCATGTTCATGGGCCTGGGAGTGGTGTTTGTGGACGCCTGGGAAATGACCTTAGCCCACCACCTCCCCCATGACCTCCATCCACCGCCGGCCATCATCAAGAACATGATGGACGTCTTCCTGTCCCACGTGTGCCCCCCTGCCAAGAAGAGGAAGAGCTAAGTGGCAAAGAAAGGAGGAGGGGGGGGGTGAAAAAGTTGGAAGAGAAGTGCCGTCCCAAGTGCTTGACAACATTGTTGGCCTATCCTGATTTTCTTGCTGTGAACAAATTAACTTTTACAAATTACTTACTGTTTAGCAGACACCTTTATGCAAAGCGACTTGCAGTGAATTCAGATGCTTGTGATTGAGGAGCGGGTAGGCGTTGAGCATCTTGCTCAAGGATGCCTACAGGTAAGCTCAGGACATTGGAGATCGAACCCAGTACCTTTCGACGCCCTGGCCACTACACTATTCTGCCCCCTCAGTTGACTGACAAACCAAATGAGTGTTGATGAAATGTGCCAAACCAAGCTCATTCACTATTTTCTAGTAACCTCAGGTTATTTGTTCACTATTTAAATCGTAACATCTCCTTCCGTTTACATTTCAGATTGTTTTAAAATCGAATCTCTAATTCTGAAGATGTGTGGTGTCCAAGGCAATCCTCAGAGCTTTCATTTTTGTATTTATTCATTTATTCGGGAAGTTATAGCAAGATGGCCACCTGGAGTTTGCTATTCAAAATTCTGCTAAATAAATATTGAGTGACATTTACATCTCTTAAACTGATTAGGTGACCTTTTAGTTAGTTAAGAAAGTTTAGAAAGAAAGTAGACTAAAATAAATGAGTTGCAATAAAACCAACCAGATCTTAGCTTTAACAACATCATGTAATAATTTATTGATCTTTTACTCACGCATTAACGCCAAAGTGGATTTATATCACGAAAAGGGTTCCTAAGCCATGTTAAAAGACCAAGGATTGTAAAAATGGTTTTACGTAGGACAAACACAGGTATCGCTCATAGCACTGATTATGGGTCTGCTCCTTTTATGTCCTGGGGCGCGGTTAGCAGACTTATCTCCACTAGTTTAGTCTGCTACCCGTGCCCCGGGGCATAAAGGAGCAGACCCATCATTAGTGATGTCTGTGTTTCTCCTACGATGATGCCTCTCTGAAAAGGGTCCATTTCATTTAGTGAACCTTTTTAGTGTGAAATTATGTTGCTTCTCATCTGGTTTCTGTATTCTGAAATGGACCCTCACTACTTTCTTCTATGCTGTTCTGTTGGAAGGTACAGTAGATAAACGGTCCAGCGGTCATTGTGTTTTTCCACAACACGGCTAGCCGTCCAAATCGACGAATGTTTTCATTTTATATCCAGAATGGCGCCTAATGCAGCCAAACAAGCAGCCATTACTGATGCCGTCCATTTGTGTGCATGATCCAGAATACTTTAATATTTAAAATGACTTAACTTAATGATACTTATTGTAGAATTTAGCCTACTTAGTATTTATCCATTTCAGAAACCATGTTATTCATCTGTTAAATGGATGTTATCTTTCAGTATTTCTTTTTTTACTCACCAATGTTTACAAGAATTGAACTCTTTTGCTGTTGGTTTCAAGGAAGCCGTCAGTTAAACGGCACTGCTGACTTAAACCGTCCATTGCTGTGCGTCGGGGGTTATTTGAGGAAGAACTTCCGTCAAACTCAACTTGTACAGCTGCACAACGGTTGTATGAAGTAATTACAGACCGTGTCCAAGTCCAGGACAGATGTGGGTCACGTAGTGTGCACTAGCTTTGGATTTCCTTTGTTTTATGTTTAGACTTTTCTGTGAAAATGTGACATTGCATCCCTGAATTTTGTCCGCCTTTATACTACAGTGTGGATGCTGTCAGGCGCTCCTCCTGCGTGAGGGGGTCTCTGAGAGGGTCTTCAGCTAGTGTGGCACCTGTTCAGGTTTGGCCTGCAGGCTTCATAAGGTGGACCACAAGAGCCAGTCTCTCTCTCTCTCTCTCTCTCTCTCTCTCCCCCACACACAGGCAGGTTGGCTGTTGGTTTAGTTCCTGTTGGATTGATCCCTTTTAGTTTTGTGGTCCTTTTTAGTTGGTTTTATGTTGGGTCTTTGTCACTGTACAACATGTTCCACTTATCCATACACTACACACACACACCACTGATACATTGTTATATTGGTTATTTTGGGATTAATAAATATTACTTTAAACCCTTTTAATCATGTGTAGACTCCCATCTGTTATGATCCTTGAGCCTGGGTGACATGTGAGAACAATTGGAACAAATATAACATCTTATATTTATATATTTACTCCAAATGTTTTGGACTGGGACTGTGTCCACATTGTCCTACTAGTCTTGGTGGTGGCAGAACAGCTACTGTGGAAACCGGGGTGTCTCCAGGTGAGCCACACGTTCCAAGGAGGAGGATAGACCCAGGAGGATGAGGGATTATATGTCCCGGCTGGCCTGGGAACCACCCTAGGGAGGAGGAGCTGGAGGAGGTTGCCAGGGAAATGAGTACCTGCACCAGCATATATTCCTCACCAGAGGGTGCAGAAAAACAATTTCTTGTGTAGACCTATGTATCGTGCACATTTGGTGGCAATCCCTATTTTTGGTCACATTGCATGTTGAAATATTTGTTATCTGGGTATAATAAAAGGTACTGGCAACAGAAATAGTAGCTATATCACCCTGATGTAACCTCTATCATATTCTTTCCCACCCGCTGTTCCAACACGTGTCCATCATGAGGGAGCTGATAAGAGACATAAATAACATCTCAGCCTTATCTCCAGAAATTCAGTTAATCTCCAGTGTTTAGTTTTGGTTTTAGTAAACGGATGCCTTAGTTTAACATTTTGTTGATTTTGTTAACTACAAGACTACGAATCTCACAAATCAGATGGGACTGGACTACATGACTACAAAAAAGATAATACATGTTCTGCTCAAATAAATGTTCCTGTCAATTTTATTAGATAAAAAAAGAGCCTCCAGAGTCTCCTGACCTATAGATTTACTAGCTTCTGGTTCTGTCCCTGCTCTGGAGGTCTGTGAGCACAACATAGGATGACCACCTCAAGAAAGACAGAAATACTCAGTCACTCAGTTCTCTTACCAATATTTATTGTATTTTTTGCTTTACATTCCCTTTGAAAAATATTTCCTCATTAAACTAGAAACAAAACCTTCCCACAGTGTGTGTGTGAGTGCAGAGCACAGAACACCGCTATCTCAAGGACGGAAACACACGGTTCAACTTCAGCAATATTGGCAAACACACAGAAAGCTTGGTACAAAACTAACCTAAAAACTGTAATTTGGACTAATATAAAAAAAAACGACATCCCAATGAGTGGAACAATAAGGGTAAGGACACTCCGAGAGTAGGTCATGTTGACATTGTACACATACATCGAGCGCCTAGCACTTCAGGTAGGACTTGGGACTAGTTAAGAGCTGTTCAATATGGGGGTCTGGAATTACAACTCTGGCAGCATTGTTAACTAAAAACTAAAAAGTAACAAAGGGTTTTCCTGCCTGTATGTATGCGATGCGTTTGTGTTGTCTTGAAAGGAGTGTTAAGTAAGGAGTGCGTCATTAAATGAAAAACAAGATATTTCAGTCCTGATGTGAGGGTAGACGCAGGCACTATGAGCATTTGTGCGTTATCCCATAATTATGTGCACATTGCAAGTAGTCCAACCCTATAGTTATACCTTCAGAAGCGCAAACCTTTTCAGTAGGAGTGTTGTTATAGTACGTTTTGGCAGGACATGCTAATACAGCAGCAATTGATATTTCCTAGTACAGGTACTACAAAGCATGGCACCGCTAATACAAAACCATATTCGTCAATAATAAAAGCAAGCAACCTGTATACTTAATATCGAAACACTAAATTGGACAACACAAAAACAAGGAAGAAGGCGGGCCACTACGAGGGACTCAGCATCCAGAATACATGCTGTAGACACAGTAGTTGGGATTCCTAACCCGTGTGTTATTTCGTTATGCGGAGAGGTGGGCCCACGCAGCTACATGCCGTAGCTCGAGCCGTAGCGCGCCGTGTGGATATTGCAGTATGTGAAGTCCATCCGAGCCGACCTGGGCGGCGGTGGTAGTGGTGGTAGTGGTGGGAGGAGCTGGTGGTGGCGGTGACCCTCACACGTCCTGGACGTCCATGGCTTCCTGGGGCCAACTGTAGGTGTCCAGGGTGAAGGAGTCGTAGTCCGGGCTGTAGACGTGAGACAGCACGAAGGCCTCCTTGTCCTTGGGCTCGGGGTACACGGAGGCGATGTTGTGTTTGTACGCGTAGTTGACCACCTAAGTAAACCAGAGGCAAGAACGCGGGAAATCAGTAGGAGGAAATAAATGAGAAAAATAAAGAGGGTGTCTTGATATTTCCTGATAGGACAGGAAATATCAAGGAATATCAATCGCTAGGAACAGTGGGGGCACGGGAGCATTTGTGTTACCTTGACTGCGATCTTGAAAGACACCTCTCTGATGTTGTTGAGAGGGGGATAGAGTCTTCCCTCAGCCAGGTTTTCCTCCGTTACCATCTCAGCGATTGACTGATGAGAGACCAGAGACCGCACAGGAACAGAAACCGAGATCAGTGGAAGAAGCAGAAGTAGGAAGCAGAAGCTCAGCATGGGAATGGTGAGCACAACAGACTTTGTTTAGACTCCACATTTTGGTCAATTTTGCAGTTGATGGATATTTACATTAATTATGATTGTGTGTAGAAATGTCATGATTTCTCAAGTTTTTATAACGATATCAAAAAAGAAAAAAAAAGAAAAGAAATAAATATCACCTCTGCGGTGGTCAGGAAGATTTCGTCTGATATGTGGCGCACGCGGGCGGCTATGACCCCCAGAGCCACGCCGGGGAAGACGTAGGCATTGTTGCCCTGGCCCGGGTAGAAGGTGCGCCCGTCGGCCAGCGTCACCTTGTCAAAGGGGCTGCCGCTGGCGAAAATACCCCGGCCCTAACGGAGGAGCAGACCACGAGGAGACATCAACAACATCAGTACAAACGTGGATAATATCGTTTGTCCTTTCACTGAGTGAAGCTAGAAGTTAGCCCCTTAGGACACAAAGAACGCACACACCACCTAGTGGCTTTATAGATGTTAATAATAATAACTTTATTTATATAGCACTTTTCAAGCATATACATCACAAAGTGCCTTCCAGAGATAAAAAAAGGAAATAAATAAGCAATAAGCAAATAATTAGGCTTTCATAAAAGCAATCCTATAAAAATGAGTCTTAAGACGTGATTTAAAAACAGGACACTGACTCAGCAGATCGAACCAAAACAGGAAGGCTGTTCCAGAGCCTAGGGGCCCTAACAGAGAGGCACGATCACCTTTGGTTTTTAGCCTAGACTCTGGAACAGATGACCTTAGAGGCCTCAGCGGCTTATAGGAAACTAGCAATTCAGTGATGTATTCGGGCGCCAGGCCATGTAATGCTTTATACGTAATGAGTAAACGTTTAAAATCAACTCTAAAAGTCACTGGAAGCCAGTGCAGTGAAGCCAAAACTGGGGTAATGTGTGATGGCCATCTTGTCCTGCTGACTAGGACAAGATGGACATCACACATTACCCCAGTCTTGGCTTCATTCCTGCTTAATTTTGTACTACTTGCCAAGGATTTGCTGATAAGACAAGTATACAAAGCATTACAATAATCTAATCTTGAAAAAATAAAAGCATGTATGACTTTTTCAGGGTCTAAAAAGGATAGGGCAGATCTTATTTTTGCTATGTTTTTTTTGCGGGCTCCTGACTCCTAGATACAGAATTTATATTAGGAGAAAAAGATCTGAGAGTCAATCGGATTTGATTTGCGATAAGCTCAGGGCCAATAAGCAGGACTTGTCAGAGTTTAACTGGAGGAAATTTTGAGACATCCAGCTTTGCACATCAGCTCAGCAGTCATGCAAAACAGTCAAGTGCAGTGCAGAGAGAACGATTTAAAATGAATATCTTAAAATGAATACTTTAAAAAGTCTTGTTGGTATGCTGTCTAGAGGACTGGAGGAGGGTTTCATGTGGGACACGATGTCAGTAAGATCATCTATGGTAATAGGCAAGAAGGAATATTTCTGTGCAGGTCCAAGGTCACTCGCTCTGTACAATGCACAGAGCGAGTGACCTTGGATCTAATGTTATCGATCTTCTCAACAAAGAAAGATAAAAACTTCTCACAGCCAGCAGTAGAAGAAGCAGAAACACAAGCAGGTACAGGATTTACAAGACGATCGATCGTATTAAATAAGAACCTGGAATTGTGCTGATTTGCAGAGATTAAATCTGAAGAAATATCTTTAACTGCCTTGTTGAACTGTGTTAATAGATTCTTCATTTGAATATAATGAACTTGTAGTTTAGTAGACTTCAATAAAGCCTTCATCACAGCCTGTGATGAAGTTCTGCTGGAATTGGCAAAAACAGCAGAGAATTGTGATGCAGTTTGGGAGTTAATGATGTGTGAGAGGAACGAGTGGTTGCTATTTTTACAAGGTGTAGGAAGCTCTACATCAAATAAAACACACAGGTGATCAGAAACACAAACATCTTTCACTTCAAGGTTGGTTAGGCTAACACCACATGCAAGAATAAGGTCGAGCGTATGCCCTTTAGCGTGTGTTGGTTCGTTAACATGTTGTACTAAATTAAAAGATAAGATTTAAAAACTCTGAGGGGGTGTCAATGTGAATGTTAAAGTCAACTGCAATAATGATTCTGTCGTGATACAAAACGAGAGGATATAAATTCAGAAAACTCAGGGATAAAGCCATTATTAAACTTAATAAATTGTAGCACATAAGAGAGGTCATTTACTGTGTATTATGAAAGCCAACACTTCAAAAGACAAGACATTCTTAAGAGAGATGGAAGAGCATTTAAAAGAGCTCTTATGAATTACAGCCACACCACTATCCCCAGGTTTGCTGATATATTTATAATTTAGAGGACAAGCCTGAATATGTTTGCAGTGCATATCAGGAGCCAGCCAAGACTGATAGCAAAAACAAATCCAAATTACAAGAGGTGATAAAATCATTCATGATAAAGGTCTTATTTGACAGTGATCTTACATTGAGAAGTGCTATCTTTGCTTTCTGTAGTTTAAAATCAGTGCAAGCCTTGGTCACATCAGGAATAGGCCTACTGATTTTAATCAGGTTATTTGGGCAACTGCCTGGAGCACGCTGAAATCTATACAAAGTTTTACAACAAGAAACAACTGAATTGAATTTGCCAATGTTGGGGATTCAGATTTTCAAAGATAACAACAGGGCTCTTTTCATTGAGAACAGTTTGATCATTTTTCTGTACTAAACCAAGACACAAGACTCACTACCCCCAAACCGTTTACATGCGCCTTGGATGTTAGCAGACAAGGTGTAGACCATCTCTAGACTTGGCCTTTCCCAAGTTTAATGGAGTGTCAGCAAGATGTTACAGCTAGAGCAGGTGGTAAAGGCTGACATGTCAGAGCTCTCCCTGAGTGTGTGTGGTGATGTTTAACCTGTGTGTCTTGATCACCCAATATGAGCCTGTACATGGTTTTACATTGTGTTCAACAGGGTGCATCTAGAGCGCATTAAGTGAAAGCAAAGTATTTGCTCTATGGTAATTAAGCTCTAAAGCACTAAAGCGTTGGCTCTGATACAACCAGTAGGTTCACTTCACTCACCACTCACTTCCAACTCTCTATAGAAAATCATTGTAGAGTGTGTGTGGCCACCCCCACACACACTCCTGACACCTGCACACACACTCCTGACAATAAACCGGTTTATTGTCGGGATGAACAGGATGACTAATGAATTGTTTGTAGAGCAGGTGGTAACAGCTGACATGTCAGGGCTCTATCCTGAGTGTGTGTGTGTGTGTGGGGGGGCTGGTTTAACCTGTGGGCTTGACTGCTAAATGCACCACAGGTGTGCAGCCTTATCCAGCCCTGACACGTGGACTCACACACACACATACAATCATACAATAACCATGGATGTGATTATAACCACCGAACGTTCAGCATTAGAGTGAAGCTGAGGAACAAGATGGCGCCTTACCTCTGTGAGCTGGTAGCACTGCTCGGCCGTGCACTCCGCCTTGCTGGTTGGGTTGCTCAGGGCAAAGATGATCGGTCGCTCGTTGAAGGACGCCATGGCTTTGATGATGTTCTCGGTGAAAGCTCCGGCAATGGCAGCCACTCCTGCAGAACAACATGGCCGCCGTACGGGAAACACACGTCAGGATCTTGTGGACATCAAGGTCAGCTAGCAGCAGGAAGTTGCTTGGAAAGTTTGAAACCCACTCATACTTGTAGTGTTCAATTCATCACAGGGGCATTGGGATAGCATTTCAAGTTGTTACAGAATTGTTTTACTTGCACTTTGATCAGCTATATACCAATGACAAGTTGTGAATTAATTAATGAGGGGAAATGATAAGACAAGCAGGGTTCAAGCAGGGTTTCGGGATTCACACCGAAACACGTCAACATCCAGTGAGTGTGGTGTGAATCGGCACATTTCCACTAAAAGGGTTCAACCAATGGTTGATGGATAACACATGGGGTTGGCCTCACCGATGATGGCGGTTGGTTTGATGGTGTGCACTACCTCCTCCAGGGTCTTCACATGAGGATGATCGTGAGCAAACTCCTCCTTCTCGTGGTTCAGATGGCCTCTCCCCTGCAACCAGTCAACTGGCTTCAGCAACATGTACACAATTCAAGATCATTTTAAAAATGAAAAGTATGTTCAGAAAGATGGCGTTACCTTTACAATAAGACCTTTGGAATCAACCATCCAGATCCTCTTGGCGGCTTCTTCTCTCGCCGCACCCTCATTGACCATCGCCATCAGCAGCAGGTTGGCGATACCCAGAGCTGCCTGAGAAAGAGAAGGACTGTTTTCAACGACGATTTCTCATTCTTAAAGTGACCGGCACAGCCACGTTTTTATTAACTCGGTGTCATCATAGTGTCCCAAGCTGTCGAAATGTACCCACAAACCAAACAAAAATGCTCAGAACAAACTACAGACGCGAGTTTACTAAAACGTTCATGGAGCAAGCCGGACATTACGGGAACTTGTTTACATCCAGGTGAGAGAGCGGATATAGATATAAACAGATATAAACTCGGCTACTTTTGTTTAGAGTTTCGCATTTTATATTTCTCGACCTGCAGACTATGTGGATAACATATCATGCCGTCTCATTGTTCCCTGCTTGGCTTCTGTAGATAACATCAAACCATCTCATTGTTCCGTGCTTGGATCTGTGGACTATGTGGATAAAATCATGCCGTGTCATTGTTCCCTGCTTGGGTCTGTGGATAACATCCTGCCGTCTCATTGTTCTCAGGTCTGTGGTGTGAACATCATTTTTCTCTCATTGCTCCGTGCTTGGTTGTATAGGATATCGAGTTGCTAAAGCGGCTACCATCACATTTCACATGAAACTATTGAGCGTTGTAAAACAGTGGTAACAGCTGTAATGGAGCCCAACATATGATATAAGAGTATATGCATGTCCTTATTTGCATTTCAATACACATTTGCTGACCTTCTTCAATCCTGCATTTATAAACATAGCCGTAAAACTGTTTGTCCATGCGGATACTTTATTACTTGAATGAGGAACGGCAGGACACGCTGTTGCACATTTGCCTGCTCCGCTGTAAGATTTCCTCATCGTTATATTCTGGCTCAAATAAATATCCGTCATTCCTTCCACTCAGTAAGACTTGGCTGAAGTTATAGTACCAATCTGTAGATTGGTATTCATTGCTAGCAGCCATTGTAAAATCTTGTGTAGCTCTTCAGGCTAACAACAAGGCAACTGATCTCACAGAGCCAAACTCCAAGCTGATTGGCCAGGGTGATTTTGCCGGGAGGGAAGGAGAAAGCGATGGAAGTTTTTTGAAAGCCCGGAAGTCCCGGGAAAAAGCCATTTCCCGGGACATTCCAGGGAATGAAAATAGCTGTATTTTGATCCACAGCACACATTTAAGCAGTTTTTTCATTTGTAGGCTTTTGTTAGGCAACTTGGAGACCATTAAAATATCAAAAATCGGTGGAACATCCCTTTAAAGGGGAACCATCACACTGCTTCATAAGCGTGTTGTGGACATCAATGGACACATTTTTTGCGTAAACAGTTGATGTTGAAGACTGATTTTTTTCACAACTTGTATGAAGCAATACTCTCTTATATTAAAACAGCAAGCATGGCAGTTCCTCTTTAAGCTCAAGGTGAAGCAATTCATTACAACTCTATTACCTGCTGGATGGGTTAACCGATTGCTTACTCCCAACAGGTTTTGCTTAATTAAGTGAGACACAGGCTTAAAGAACATCGATAGTTACACAGGAATAGAAATCGAATAGTAATTAGTCATAGTTTACCTCTCCTGCCCCTTGGAATACAAATTTGTGGTCTGCAAGTCTGTTTTTGGTGATTTTCAAAGCAGCCAAGACCCCAGCAACAGCTACCGATGCAGTGCCTAAAAGAAGAAAAACATAAAAACAAATGAATGTGCCGATACATTTAAACTCCAATCAATGCATCACATACTGGAGCTTTGTCATTATCTGTATTCTCAGATATACTGCAGAATGTTCTAAACTCATCACAATGCCTTTAAAAACCACATGTGGATGTTGACCTTGGATGTCGTCGTTGAAGGTACAGTAGCGGTTCCGGTACTTGTTAAGGATGCGGAAAGCGTTGCTGTTGGCAAAGTCCTCGAACTGAATGAGACAGTTCATGCCATACCTGTGGGATGACAGGGTTTCTCGGTCAGTATGCAGGACCCCACTAAGACCCCACTATTATTTTAGTCCACTCACGTTTCTTTATTTTTGACTCACTTGTCTGTCACGGCCTGCATGAACTCTTCGATGAGGTCATCGTACTCTTTGCCTCTAACCCTCTTGTGCTTCAGTCCGATGTACAAGGGGTCATCACGTAGTGCCTGATTGGACAGATAATAAAATGTGATTCACATCTCATTAACGTGATACTCCCTGACACGGCCGTCACCCAAACCTCACCCAACACACAGTTTTAAACTGGACTCGGTTTTAAATGATTATTAAACCATAGCAGTTAGCAGTGTAACGGACCGTAGTTGATCCGTGATCCACGGTTCGGCGCGCATGTGAACCGCAGATTCATTGCAAAGTTTAACCATCATAGTTTTACTGACGCTGTTACTTTTTAAAGTAATAATTCCCTAAATCTCAATGCAGTTGCAGTGAAAAGATAGACAAGACAGATGCATGCTGTGTTTTACTCTGAAGCGCTGAAGGTTGATTTGATTATTTTGGAAAAAGCAGTTGTGTTGCAAAAGTTCCTTGCTTTAAGTGTTTTTTAAGTTCTTTAAGTAATAAATGGAAAGCAAAGTTATATTTGTCTCCCTTTTTTTTTGCTGAAAATTGTATTTGATTTATTTTGTAACACACACACAGCTGATATTCCATGTTTTATTTATATTTTATCCATCTTCTCTTGAATCGCACTTTTGCTGCCGTAACACCCGCATTTCGCTTCCTGCATTAATAAAGTGTTATCTTATCTTCTCATCGTATTTTATTTACATAAACGATGACAGCCTCGTGTCTGTAGTTCAAGGTCACGATACTTCCGGGCAACCTTTTGACCGACATAAAACATGATTTTCCATGGGGGCGTATGTCTACTCTGACCTCCTACTCTGATCCAAAACATCGATATGGTCTAAATGGCTTCAATGGCAGAATCCACAGACTTTAATGATACTTTAAAAGGCAAGAGTACAAACTATTCACAATGGGAGATGTGTTTTCTGTTTTGCTCGCTATGGTCACATGGATTCTGTCAACGTATTCTTAAGTCAAGACACTGATTGGCTTGGTGGAAATCCACGCTGAGCCGAGTAGCACTCAAGCAACCCGACCCTGAATGTGCAGAACATGCAGGGATCCAGGGTCTGGAACCAGACAAAGGAGGGAGCAGGGAGCCGCCGAGCATCTGTACCTGGTTGTCTGTGCCGACATCCAGGAGCACAGGCAGACACTGCTGGGGTTTGACCCCCCCACAGGCTGTATACAACGCCAGCTTGCCCACGGGGATGCCCATGCCGTAGCTGCCGAGGTCGCCCAGACCCAGAATACGCTCGCCATCCGTCACCACAATAGCCTAAACGGAGACACGAACAACATGAAGAGCAGGTATACAGAAATACAAAGAAAAATAAACACATGGGGGGGCGGGGGTTAGTTACAAAAAGCCGATTGGGGGGACTCTGAAATGTAGTCGGATTGTATATCTGACTGTTGGATATACAATCTGACTGTCACTGTCAGATTGTATACAAGTGTGTGCATTAATATTAATGAGTACATCTTTTTTCTAAATGTAATAAAGATGGAAAACATTTCATAAAAATGACAAAAATTGAAATTGAATAGAAAAGTAGAAAAATGACAACGTATGTCAACATTTTATATCCACATTATCCAAAATGTAGTCGGATCTTTGCATCCGACTTATGTGAAGTGTGATTTTCTGGAACTGTCTTCAGTTTTATCCTCCAAATCACACCCAGAGGCACTGCATGACTGCAGTGCCTCTGATTAACTAGATCGTAACAGAACACCAATTCACAAGAGCGTGTGGGAGTGGTGTGGGAACTGGGCCATGGGCGTCACCACGTGGGTACCTTGATGCTCTCTTCAGGCCATGAGTTGAGCATGGTGGCAATGTGGCCCTTGTCATGTATAGTGATAAAAAGTCCTCTGTAAAAAAAGTAGTAGTAATAATTAATAATAATCATAAAAATAAAGTTACGCATTTCTTTCTTGCTACATGTACATTTGACAAAACATTGTATAGCTTTAATTCAGTCCATACTGACACCTAATACAACTGTGAATAAAGGAGGATCACTAGTACTAGTACATGTGTTCTGTACTGTACTGTAAATATTGTTTCCCACCTCGGCCTCCTGAACGCCAGGCCGTACTGCTGGCAGGCCAGTCCCACTGTGGGAGTGTAAACAATAGGCATGAACTGCTCAATGTCGGAAGTCAGCAGACGATAAAACAACTTCTCGTTCCTGTCCTGGAGGGTCATCAGCACAATGTACCTGGGAGGCAAAAATATACAAGGAATAAAAATAATTCAGGGAAGTCTGAGATAAAGGGAGTACATGTAAAAAGTTTCCATATTCCTGCAAAACAATGGCTTCACAATTTAAGAGGGAGAATAAGTGAAAAGGAAAATCTACAGGCGTGCGTTGCCCAGCTACCGGCATGCCAATGGTATGCGTCACACTCTGCCTGTTTACACTGCGGGCCTGCTCACACTGTACCAATTTTCTCTTCCCCGCTAAAAGTTTTCCCGCAAATATTTGAGCTGTTCGGAGACGTGGTCTAACTCATGCAGATTTTCAATCCTTTTTCCAACAAAAAAACTTGGCCCACTATATTGTCATGTGAGCGGTTTCCTCTCTAGGGGAACTTGAAAGGAAATTACTATGCAATAACAATGCAATTTATGCAATACAATAAATCAGTCACCATCTGTAAATGAGGATCCTCTACAATATGATTCATACGTTCGATCAAAATGTTCAACCCCCTCACGAAAAATACGAAAAGAAAGAAGAAAAGCCGTGGCTCGTCTAAAGTTTTCTATGGCCCACACAAGAAGTCTGGCAACAAAAGAAGGCTGTGTAACCACAGAGTCCCTACTTTTTTGAATGGACTGGCTGCTGGTATTGATTAAAATGATACAATGAAAGTGAAAGAAAAGGGATGTGCTTGACTAGTTTATTCCATGTAATAATTAATAGCTCAGGGAAATGTCTGGCCCTGGGCTCTTAGCTTTCTGACAATGTGGCCCCCTAAACAATACAGTTGAATAGCCCTGCAGTAGTGTATTCAGTTTACTTTTTCAGGTTTCATGTTGATGATGGGGGGTATATGTGGGTGCTGCTCACTTGTCCAGGGGGCTGCTTCGCGTTTCATAGCTCCTCATCACGCGCAGCACCTGTACGTCCTGGGAGAGGAAGCAGGGTGGCAACAGGCCGTGGATGCCCAGTTGTTGGCGTTCCTCCAGGGTGAAGCCCATCCCCTGCAGGCCAGAGGAGGAGGATGAAGACAGGGTAACCAAGGACACAGCCTCTGGAAAACCCCGTACTAAAATAAACTACAACCCCAAAAAGGAAAATACTAGAGAAACCACAAAGTGACTCATGAGTGCGTCACGGGGGCCCCAGCTACCACGCCCAAAGACATCCACTCTGGATTTTCAGATTTTTACTTTCCTCGCTTCCACATCCCTGCAGTTACATGCCACGCTATACACCCCTCCGCTGACAAATAATGATTTTATTTGGGAAACTTGGCAGACCACCAGCAATTTGAGCAAGTGGCAGACATGCCCGGGTTATAAAGAGAAGCTTGGAAAATGTGCTAGACCGCCTCTGCAGTCTGGTTGAAGGCAGGGCTGCTGCACTCCTGTCCACTGATGGCACGCCTCCAACAGGGTGACCTGGAAGTGTGTGTGTGTGTGTTGGGGGGATGGGGGTTGTAGCTATTAATTCTATCCAATAGAAGGAGGATCTGCAGTGCCTCCCCAACTCTAGTCCCATGCCTTCCTCTGCTATCTCACTCTCCCTTCCCATTTCCTGTCCGTTTGCCCACACTAGCAAACACTGTCCTGCACTACAGCAGCTAGCAAAAGCTGACTTGAACTACGGCACAAGTCAGAAAGGGTCAATGGGTTCACACATCACATCTATTCATCAAATCCAACGTTCCAACGCACCCAAACACCATTCGCACCCTCTATTCCAGTTTGAATAGTTTCAATGCTGGGCTCTCGGCTGCTCTTCCACAAGGCACTGGTGAACAGTGAACTGCAGACAGAACCAGTGACCATTTATGGACGACAATCAACCAAATGGGAGACCAATGGCAGAGCTGGTATGGTCGCAGCTGGATGCTGAACAAACACAGCACAGGCATGTCTATGACCAGTTGATGAGTGGTAGTGAAAGAGCGATGGTAAGAGATGACAGTGACAGCTTTGGGTTAGGTTAATCCTATATAGGCCTGACATAACTAAACCCATTAAGTCATGCCTGTCTAGCCTGAGTCATTAACCTGTGCTGTGCTTTGTCAGAGAGTAGGATTGTAATAGGGAGATGCAAACAGGGGCCAAACTCCTACTTTCTTTCTTTTTGGGGGGGTCTGTGTGTGTGAGTTTGACAAAGCACTGTATACCTAATATACCTAAGCTAATGCAAACCCCATACTAACATCACAGGTGTTTTACATGAAGCGTCCAACCTTGTTCAGGTGCGGGTTTCTGGTGATGTCATAGCCGCGTTTCTTGGTGCTGACGCTCCCCTTGCCGC
>OMKN01014908.1:0-43397 GCA_900302345.1 Melanonus zugmayeri
AAGCCAGTGCCCACCATCACCTGGAGCAAAGACAACGAGGAGCTGAAGGCTGACGAGGAGATCAGCTCCCACAGCACCAGCAGACACCTCAACCTCACCATCTCCAAGGCCAAGAGAGAGCACAGCGGCTGCTACGCTGTCACTGTGGAGAACGCTGTGGGAACACGCAAGGGACTGTGCTCCATAATTGTGGTCGGTGAGTACTGCTGCAGTCTGCTTCACATTAGTCTCCCTGGTCGGTTAGTACTGACATCTTTTTCACATTAGTCTCCCTGGTCGGTTAGTACTAAAGTCTGCTTCACATTAGTCACCTTGGTCGGTTAGTACTGAAGTCTGCTTCACATTAGTCACCCACCAGATCCCAGTTCCATCTGCTCCGAGTCTCTGCTCTTGGTTGGTTGGCTAAAGTATTTAGACATACCCTACTGGGTCTAGATGATAGGGGAGGTAAGGGTGTGGTTGGTGTTTCTAAGGTGGCCTTCTCTTCCAGACCGACCACAGCCTCCAGAGGGTCCCGTAGTGTTTGACGAGGTCTACAGGAACTACATGGTGATCTCCTGGAGTCCTCCTCTGGACGACGGTGGCTGTGCCGTCTCCAACTACATCATCGAGAAGAGAGACACCAACAGAGAGCTGTGGATGCCCGTCACCTCCTCCTGCACCAGGACCAGCTGCAAGGTCAGCTTAACTTGATGCTAGCAGTCCTCCATCCCCAGTCAAACCAAGACTAACTTAAACCTCTTGAAATCACAATGTTGGGTGTCTGTGGCGTCGCTCAGGTTCCCAAGCTGATCGAGGGCAGAGAGTACATCATTAGTATCATGTATACTAATGTATTATGACATCCAGGAGCTATGCTAATGTAGATATACTAATGTATTATGACAGCCAGGAGCTATGCTAATGTAGCTATAATAATGTATTATGACAGCCAGGAGCTATGCTAATGTAGCTATTCTAATGTATTATGACAGCCAGGAGCTATGCTAATGTAGCTATACTAATGTATTATGACAGCCAGGAGCTATGCTAATGTAGCTATACTAATGTATTATGACAGCCAGGAGCTATGCTAATGTAGCTATACTAATGTATTATGACAGCCAGGAGCTATGCTAATGTAGCTATACTAATGTATTATGACAGCCAGGAGCTATGCTAATGTTGCTATACTAATGTAGCTGTACTAATGTAGCTATGCTAATGTAGCTATGCTAATGTCTTCTGACCTCAGGTTCCCAAACTGATCGAGGGGAGAGATTACATCATCAGGATCATGGCTCAGAACATCTATGGCATCAGTGAACCTCTGCTGTCTGCCGAGACCAAGGCTAAAGATGTCTTCAGTAAGCCATACCTCCTTTTTAATCATCATCATAATAATAATAATAATAATAATAATAATTAAAACTGCGCGCAGTGTTGTGGGCCCTCGCCCCGTGTGCATGTCGGCGGATTGCATATCGTCAGTAGGTGGTTATCTAGTTAATCTGTTATGAGTAGTATGTAAAAGTATAGGGCATATAACTTCCTGTTGCCAGTAGGGGGCGCTATGACTGAGTCAATATCGACATGTAGACGTGTTCAGGGTGGGACTGTTATGAAGTGCACAAAGTTTTGTGGTGTTCAGTCCAATCGTTCAAAAGTTATACACCTTTATGTGAAAAGCCACGCCCTCTGCAATATTCTTTGGTTCACAGTGGCTCTGTTTTTTTACTTTTCAAACTTTTGCCAAGATAGAACTTTGGATATTTGTCCCTAGATTGTCTCTACCAAGTTTCATGCAGATTGCTGAATATTCCTAGGAGGAGATAGATTTTAAGTGTTTTTCAAAAAATTTAAAGTGGCGGAAAATCTAAGTAGCCGGAAGTTATGGGTTCTTGAGGCAAATTTGTTCCTTGTGAGGAGTGGCATATGTGTGCAAGATTTCATGACTCTAGGTCAAACGGGGCATGAGATATGCCTGTTAAAAGTTTGCGTTTTCAATCGGTTGCTATAGCGCCCCCCTTTGGCCAATGGCCAATTCGTTCCATGGCCTCTTGGCATGACCCTCTACCATGGTGCAAAATTTGGGCGATTGGGCAATGTTAAAGTATAGACCCTATAACTTCCTGTTGCCAGTAGGTGGCACTATGACTGAGTCAATATTGGCCTGTCATGTTGCTGCATATGACGTGTAGACCACAATATGTGAATTTCATGTAAATCAGATGATGTTTGTCACATAAGGCTGACTTCCTGTTGCTAGTAGGTGGCGCTATAACTATGAGAAAATATTGACATGTAGACGTGTTCAGGGCCGGACTGTTATGAAGCGTGACACATTTTGGGCAGATTGCGCAATGTGCATTCGAGTTACAACAACTTCCTGTTTCATGGCAAAACATCGAAATTCCCCGTGTCACCACGGCAACACCGTTCAGGGAAAACTCACAAATTTGATAACTTTTCATCACAAAGGTCTTTAGATGACACTGAGCAATTTTGAAGTCGGTCATGTTAATTCTCTTGGAAGATTTCGTTAAAGTACAAACGTCTCCAAATGGCAAAAATGGTAACGGTAAATTCAAAATGGCTGACTTCCTGTTGGACTCAGGGTATGTCTCCAAGAGGCTTTTTTGTATGTCTGGACCTGATACATATGCATACCAAATTTCGTTATCTACGGCAAAGGGAAAGGCGGGGGCATTGACTTTTAAAACTGTTAGGGGGTGCTATCGAGCCCAAGACCCATAAAAGATGTACATTTCACCCACCCCTGATGCGTGTGCCAACTTGCGTGAGTTTTCATATATGTTTAGGCCCTCAAAAATGTGATTAATTTACAAAAAGAATAATAATAATAATAATAACTAGGAGGATTGATTTTAAGTGGGTTTTTTTAAGTGTGCAAGATTTCATGACTCTAGGTCAAACGGGACATGAGATATGCCTGTTCAAAGTTTGTGTTTTCAATCGGTTGCTATAGCACCACCCTTTGGCCAAGCGATGTTAAATTCGTTCCATAGCCTCTTGGCATGACCCTCTACCATCCTGCAAAGTTTCATAAAAATCGACCAGTCGGTGATAGGTGCTGCCATAGACTTTCATTGCAGACTAAGAAAGAAGAAAATAATAATAAAACTACCATTACCATTACAATAGGGTGCCTCGCACCTTCAGTGCTTGGCCCCCTAATAATCCTTAGAAGAATAAGAGGGCTTTGCACCAGTCGATGCTCGGGCCCTAATAATAATAATAAAGCTGCAAGCAGTGATTATCAGGGGCCAAGCCTAGTGCCGACCAATACAAACCTTTTTGTTTTTATTGGGTTAATAATCGAGGGATAGCCTAAATGATGGTGAGCGATGGTAATGCCATGCCCATCGCAATTTAATTGGACAAAAAATATAATAATAATAATGATATACAACACACCCCTCCTCTCTGGGCCTCATTCTAGTGGCCAAGTTAAATTGTATTCTAATTCCTGTGATTCTTCATCCCAGAGGTCCCAGATGCCCCCAAACAACCCGTGGTGAAGGAGGTGTACCACAACACCGCCCTCATCAGCTGGGAGCCTCCTGCTGATGGAGGAAAACCCATCAGTGGATACATCGTGGAGAGGAAGGAGACCATGGCCAACAGGTGATGATGGTAACCGTGGTGATGATGATGATGATGTGTTGGTAACAGTGGTGATGATGATGATGTGGTGTGTTGGTAACCGTGGTTATGATGGTAGCCATTGTGATGATGAAGGTGATAACCATGGTGGTGTTCATGGTAATGATGATGATGATGATGATGATGATGGTAACCATTGTGATGGTGCTCCTGTCAGATGGATCCGCTGTAACAAGGAGAAGATCTATCCCAAGGTGGAGTACTGGGTTCCAGAGCTGCTGCAGGGCTGCGAGTACGAGTTCAGAGTCAGTGCTGAGAACGTGGTGGGAGAGGGAGACCCCAGCCCCCCCACCAAACCAGTGTTCGCTAAAGACCCCATCGGTAGGTAGACATGCCTCCAGCCATTATTAGCATAGGCAGAACCTGTACACGTAGATATACCTTTACAGGTAGATATACCTTTATAGGTAGTTATAGCTGTACAGGTAGCTAGGTGGGTAATAACGAGATCTCGTCTGTCCCAGTACGTCCTGGTCCTCCCGTCAACCCTGAGGCCTTAGACTGGACCAAGGAGTCAGTGTCTCTGTCCTGGCAGCCTCCAAAGGACACTGGCAGGGGCAAGATCCTGGGATACCTGCTGGAGTTCCAGAAGGCAGGGGATGATGAGTGGGTCAAGGTGGGATCCATGTTTTACACTCTTTACACACTTAAATCAAATGAAAGTCTTGTTGCTGTTGGAACCAATGTGGTCATGCTCTCCTCAAGACTGTGAGAGATCATTGAGAGATCTCTAAACCTCTACTGGTTGTGTGTTCAGGTGAACCAGACCCCAGACTCCTGCCAGGACACCAAGTTCAAGGTGATCAACCTGGAGGACGGAGGTCTGTACCGCTTCCGTGTCATGGCCGTCAACCCTGCTGGAGAATCTGAGGCTGCTAACGTCAAGGAGCCCGTCAGAGCTCTGGACAGACTCGGTGAGTTACCTCTTCTTGGTGATGCTTGGATATCTCAGTGTTTTACCTAGAGTTCTGAAGATCAGTTTCAACACTAGCTCTGTTGTTGTGTTTAATCTCTTCTAACCCCCTGTGGTTGTACCACAGAGCCCCCAGAGCTGATCCTGGATGCTGCGATGACCCGTGAGGTGAAGGCCATGGCTGGGACTCACATCTCCCTGATGGCTGAGATCAAGGGCATCCCTTTCCCCAGCGTCTCCTGGAAGAAGAACGAGGCCGAGGTGCCCACCAGAGCTGATATCGAGGTCAACCAGAGCGGAACCAAGCTGGAGATGAGGTTCTGTAACCGTGACGATTGTGGAGATTACACCCTGACTGTGGAGAACCCGGCCGGATCCAAGACCGTGACCTGCACAGTCTTGGTCCTGAGTAAGAGACCAACCAGATTACATGATTCACTTTAGTTTATTATTCACTTTAGTTAGTTAAATACGGCATAATGCAAATACTGTAACATACTATAACATATTTGGTGATGGGAAAAAGTGCAAAGATGAACAGACTTCAAATAAAGCGAGTTAAAGTGCATAGTGCCTTACTAAATATATTATATCTCCACATTATAGCAATAATAATAATTTATAATGCCGTCTGGAGCACGCTTTTATCCAAAGCGTCTTACAATACATAAGCATGGGTGGCTCCAGTGGGAATGGAAACCCCTGGCAATGTTAATGCCTTGCTCTACCAGTGGGAATTGAACGCCTACCCTTGGCAGTGGTAATGCCTTGCTCTATGCTCTAACATACTGCCTGTGTTTTCCAGACAAGCCCGGTCCCATCCAACACCTGCGTGTGACCGATGTGAGGAGCGACTCCGCCTACCTGTCCTGGAAGGACCCAGAGGACAACGGCGGTGCCCGCATCACTAACTTTGTGGTGGAGAAGAAGGATGCAGCCTCAGCCCAGTGGGTACCTGTCTGCTCCTCTTCCAAGAAGCGCAGCATGACAGCCAAACACCTGATGGAAGGAACATCCTACCTGTTCCGCGTGGCTGCTGAGAACCAGTACGGCAGGAGTGAATATGTGGAGACACCAAAGGCCATCAAGGCCATGAACCCCCTGTGTGAGTAACACTGCACACTGGTGATCTATAGCATGTATTCATGTATAGGATAACTAGATGTATGTGTGGTCTAATGTAATATCTGCCTGTGGCTCCTCAGTCCCACCAGGCCCACCCAAGGACTTGCATCACGTCGATGTCGATAAGACTGAGGTTTGGCTGGTCTGGAACTGGCCTGACCGCAACGGAGGAAGTAACATTACTGGCTTCCTGGTTGAGTATCAGGAGGAGGGAGAGAGGGAATGGGATGAGTGGAAGATCGTCAGCATCCCTGAGAGTCATGTGACTGGCCTAGAGGAGGGAAAGACCTATCGTTTCCGTGTGAGAGCTGAGAACGCCATCGGCCTCAGCAGACCCGACACCACCCTTCCCGTCCTCTGCCAGGAGAAACTGGGTGAGAAATCACGCAACCTAACTCTTATCTTATTATTATTGACACCATTATTATATCATAACCACACATATGTAATCACTTAATTTATATAACTTCAGTGTAGTTACATGGCCTTCTACTGTATGTGTCTGTGCTTGTCCAGTTGCTCCCATCATTGAGGTGGACGTTAAGCTAATTGAGGGCATCATCGTCAAGGCCGGCACCACCATCAGGCTTCCAGCCATCATGAGAGGAATCCCAGTTCCCACCGCTAAGTGGTGCATCGAGGGAGAGGAGATCACCACTGAGGGTAACGTCAAGATAGACACGGACAACTTCTCTACTGTGCTCAGCATCAACGACTGTACCAGAAACCACACTGGCAGCTATCTGCTGACAGTGTCCAACCCGGCCGGAAGCAAGACCGTGGCGCTCAGTGTCACTGTTCTGGACGTTCCCGCTGCTCCCATTGGACCCGTGAATATCCTGGAGGTGACACCAGACTCCATGGAGATTGAATGGCGTCCTCCCAAAGACGATGGTGGCAGCCCAGTCACCAACTACATCGTTGAGAAGAGAGAATCCAACAAGGAGACCTGGGGAGGAGTCAGTTCTGGCAGCACCGCCACCAAACTCAAGATCTCCCGTCTGCAGAAGGGAGCGGAGTATGTGGTCCGAATCCGTGCTGAGAATAAAATGGGTATTGGTGCTCCTCTGGAGAGCAAGCCCACCGTTGCCCAGCACTCATTTGAGGCCCCAAGCCACCCTGGTAAACCACACACCTCGGATATCGCAGAGGACGCTGTCACAGTTGGCTGGACCATGCCTTTGTCTGATGGTGGCAGCCAGATCACTGGCTACATAATTGAACGCCGACACATCGGAGGAAAGTGGATCCGTGTGAACAAGAAGCCCTGCAAGGACCTCAGGTACAGAGTTCTGGGCCTGTTTGAAGGCAATGAATATGAGTTCAGAGTATTCGCTGAAAATATTGCTGGATTCAGTGGTCCCTCTCCCGTCTCGGACCCCTGCAAGCCTTGCAGGCCCATCACTGTACCAAGCCCCCCAGTCAACCCCAAGGTCAAGGACTACAGCAAGTCCACCGCTGACCTGGTGTGGACCAAACCTAACAAAGACGGAGGTAGCCCCGTCCTTGGCTACACGGTGGAGATGAAGAAGGCTGATAGTGAGGAGTGGAAGAAGATTAACCTGGATGACTTCATCAAACAGTGTGCCTACAGAGTCAAGGGCCTGGAAGAAGGGCTGGAATATAGGTTCAGAGTCTTTGCCTCCAATATGATCGGAGACGGAGAATCCCGAGAGATCCCAGAGTCCATCACTGCTCAGGACATCCTCATTCCACCTGAGGTAGAGATGGCAGCTACCTGCCGTGAGCGTCTCACTGTGCGCGTCGGACACAACATCAACATCACAGGCTACATCAAGGCTCGTCCAGACCCTGAGGTCTTGTGGTCCAAGGGAGAGACTGTTCTGGAAAACACCAAACGCATCACCATCACCCAGAACTTCCCAGTGGTCCACATGAAGATCAAAGAGGCCACCAGAACCGACCACGGCCAATACATCCTGAGGGCATCCAACGAAGGTGGTGAAGCCTCCTGCAACATCACAGTCAACGTCCTGGACCGACCCAGCCACTGTCAGAACCTCCACCTCACCTACGTCACCAAGGGCTCCTGTATGGTCAACTGGGAAGCTCCAAAAGACAACGGTGGCTCTGAGATCACCAACTACATTGTGGAGTGCCGTGAGCCTAGCGTCAGCATGTGGTCTATGATCTCATCCACCTGCACAAACCGCATGATCAAGGCCAAGCTCATGGAAGGACATGAGTACCTGTTCCGTGTCTGTGCTGAGAACAAGCTGGGCCCAGGACCCACCGTGGAGACCAAGAAGCCCTTGCTGGCTATCGACCCCATTGAAAATCCTGGAGAGCCTGAGAAGTTCAGGGCCACTGATATCGGCAAAAACCACGTGTATCTCAGATGGAGGAAGCCTGATTTCGATGGTGGCAGCCCCAACATCTCCTACAACCTGGAGTGTAAGGTGAAGGATGGCGAGGAGTGGGAGAAACTCAACGCTGATACTCTCACCAACACATTCTTCATGGCTGATAAGTGCACTGAGAACCAGACCTACACCTTCAGGTCTGTTGCAGCATTTTTCCATTACTAGTGTAAACTACTGTGGCATTATTTTAACTATATACCATTATAGCCTAATAAAATGTCTTATAAGTCATGTTTATCCTGTTTTTTAATGTTTCTGAATTATCATTTGTCTTATTCAGGGTGCAGACAGTCAACGAGGGTGGGGAGAGTGGCTGGGTGAAGCTCTGTGATATATTGGTGAGAGAGGAGATCCAGAAGCCAGTGATCGACCTGAAGCTGGCAGGAACAGTGACTGTGAAGGCCGGAGAGTCTGTCAGGATAGAGGCTAGCCTGAGAGGAAAACCCCAACCAGAGGTCAAGTGGGTAAAGGACAAAGCAACAGGTGACAACCCCAGAATGAGCTATGAGACCGGCGCCGACTACTCTAAGTTCCTCTTAACCAAGTCCAAACGTACAGACACTGGCAAGTATGTGATCAGTGCCGCCAACTCTGCAGGCAGCTACACAGCGTCCGCTAACATCAATGTGTTGGACATTCCTGGGCCTGTGAGGAACCTCAGAATTACCGGGATTGGAGCTGACAAGTGCAGAGTGATCTGGGACGGTCCGGAGGACGATGGTGGATGTGAGGTGGACAGCTACATTCTGGAAAAGTGTGAGACCAGAAGAATGGTCTGGTCTACATACTCTGCCTCTGTAGTGACTCCTTACTGTAACGTTATCCGCCTGGTGGAGGGCAATGAGTACATCTTCAGAGTGAGAGCTGAGAACAAGATGGGCACAGGCCCAGCCATGGAGAGCAAGCCTGTAACCGTCAAGACCCAGTTCAACAAACCTGGACCTCCCGAGGCCCCTGATGTTTCCAAGGTAGGATAAGGAAGCCCTGTTGTAGAGTCTTATCAGGGTATGGATGCTGAAGGGTACTCACAATGTATTTTAGTATTATACTGCACTTTCCACTCATCATCAATGAGACCACAGTGCTACTAATAAATAGTAAGACTGACCCCCGTGTGCTTCTCCTCCAGGTGGGCAGAGAGGAGATGACTGTCGTCTGGGCTCCTCCAGAGAACGATGGAGGAAAGTCGATCACCGGCTACATCCTGGAAAGGAAGGAGAAGAGAGCTGTGCGCTGGGTTCCCTGCACTAAGAGCACCATCTCAGAGAGACGCATGAAGGTGACCAACCTCATCCCTAACCACGAGTACCAGTTCAGAGTCAAGGCTGAGAACGAGGTGGGCTTGGGAGAGCCCAGCAAGCCCTGCAGACCCGTGGCTGCCAAGGATCCAATTGGTGGGTAATCCCTGAGAAATAAATGCATAGATGTTATGTTATTTTCTGTTCATTGCATGTATGATGAATTCAATATAACTAATTATATTCTATTGTATTATATTATCTATGCTGCCCTCAGAGCCCCCTGGCCCCCCTGCATTCCTGAAGGTGGCTGACAGCACCAAGACCTCCATCACTCTGAGCTGGTCCAGACCCGTGTACGATGGTGGCGCTCCCATCCTCAACTACAGCCTGGACCTGAGGCTGAAGAGCGATGCCAACCCAGAGAAGCCCTCTCAGGGCTGGAAGAGGATTGACACCCACGGTCCGCTGGTCCTCACTGAGTTCACCATCGGACAGCTGGACGAGAAGCTGGAGTATGACTTCAAGGTGTCTGCCCAGAACCAGGTGGGCTGGGGACCCCATGCATACCTGAGGGAGGCCGCCTCCCCCAAAGAGATCCTGGGTGAGACAGTGGTTAATTTGCGCAATCACACTTTCCTGCAAATAATGTTTATGCACAATTGTTATTGATGTTCAAGAAGACGTGACCCAACTCTGGATTGTGTTTCCATGACAACAGAGGCCCCAGAGATTGATCTGGATGCCAGTCTGAGGAAGGGCTTGTCTGTCAGGGCTGGATGTCCCATCAGGCTGTTTGCTGTCATCCGAGGCCGACCTGCGCCCAAGGTCACCTGGAAGCGCTTGGGTGTGGACAACGTGGTCCGCAGGGGTCACGTTGATCAGGTGGACACCATGTCCTTCCTGGTCATCCCTGAGAGCACCAGAGAGGATTCTGGAAGGTACTCTCTGTCCCTGTCCAACTCTGCTGGAGAGAAGGCTGTGTACGTCCGCGTCAAAGTCCTGGGTAAGAAGAAAGCATTTTATTATTTCTAGAGCTAGTAAACACCTCTACAGCAGTGTTTATTTGAAAGGCTCCTTCATGGAATATGTATTGTGTGTTTGACAGACACTCCTGGACCTGTTGGCGGTCTGGACGCAACTAATGTCACCAAGACAACTGCTCAGCTGTCCTGGCTTCCTCCAGAGAATGATGGCGGCAGTCACATCCTCAACTACATTGTGGAGAAGCGTGAGGTGGACAGGAAGACCTGGAACAAGTGCAGTGAGGATCTGAAGAAGACCAGCTTCAAGGTCACCAACATGAGCCCCGGCATCGAGTACTACTTCAGAGTCATGGCCTGCAACATGTACGGCATTGGCGTCCCTCAGGATTCCCCCAGGTCCTACCTGGCTGTGGACCCCATCAGTAAGTGTAGCGCTACTCAGGTAGCATAGAAACACTTTTACCATGCTTTAACATCATGTCTGTTTTAATGTTTCTAAGATGAGGCCAAAGTGGAAAATACAGTTCCATTGTTTTCTATCCTAAAACACATTTCAATTAATCTATTTTAAATGAAAGAAAGCCGTTAGTTTATCAACTAATTTTGAGTATTTTTGGACTGCTAAATGAATTCACAATTGTCTTGTCATTTTGGCTATTTTACTCTCCACTAGTTACTCTTACTTATTTGTTTTGATTGCAGATGAGTGCAGTCTTGAACATACATAGCTTGTATTCCTCTGTTCCTAATTCCACACTGTGTGACCAGGTGAACCCGACCCTCCTAAGAAGATGGAAGTGTTGGAGATCACCAAGAATAGCGCTACACTGGGCTGGCTGAAGCCCCTCCGAGATGGAGGAGCCAAAATCAACGGCTACGTGGTGGACTACCAGGAGGAAGGCTCTGCCGAGGACAAGTGGACCCCCTACTCTGTGGTCAAAGACCTGACTATCGTGGTGGTGGGGCTGAAGGAGAGAACCAAGTACAAGTTCAGAGTCGCTGCCAGGAACTCAGTCGGTGTCAGCCTGGCCCGAGAGGCGGAGGGCGTGTTTGAAGTCAAGGAGCAGCTCAGTGAGTTGACATGCACTTCACATACACACTTAGGTAGACACACATGCACATGCACACTACATACACAGTACATAGACACGCCATTACATATGCACTTCATAGACACACCTGGCTTCATCTGGGCCCATGACTATAGAGATACAAGAGATCAAGTTTTAAGGAACAAGGCTGTAACATTTCCTTCCCTTTCTGTACCCAGTGGCTCCTAAGATCATCATGCAGGACATCGTGACAGTGAGGGCTGGATCTAAGTTGGTGGTTGAAGCCATCGTGGCTGGAAAACCTGCTCCATTCTGCAAATGGAAACAAGGGAGTGAGGACGTCCTGACGTCAGACCGCCTGTCTGTTGTTAAGACTCTGAGCACCTGCACACTGACCATCAAGAACGTCAACAGGGCTGACAGTGGCTACTACAGCCTGTCTGCTGAGAACAGCACATCTAAGATCAACCAGATCCTCAAAGTTGTCGTCATGGGTCAGTAGTACCCATCACTATAAAGTCTTAGTCTGGTATATTTTAGTCTTAGCATTTGATTTAACATGGCTGCCATCTGGTCCTCCCAGACATTCCTGGTCCTCCCGAGGGACCCCTGGAGGTGACGGAGCTGGACATGGAAGCCTGCACCCTGCTGTGGAATCCCCCTCAGGAGGACGGAGGCAGCAACATCACCAACTACATCATTGAGAAGTGTGACGTTAGCCAGGGAGACTGGCTCACCGCCTCCACGTCCTGTACCAAATGCAACTTCCGGGTCACCAAACTCACCCCTGGGAAAGAGTATGGCTTCCGTGTTCGTGCTGAGAACCGCTTCGGCATCTCCCAGCCCATCTATTCAGAGAGGACCGTCGCCAGATATCCATTCGGTAAGTTGTTTATTTGGTCATCCTAATGTGTGAAATATAGTCAGTAAAAAGTATTTAAAGGTATATTTACCTCAATATACACATGTGTAACTGTTGTCTCACTTCTGCAGATCCTCCCAGTGAGCCCAGAAACTTCCAGATCAATAAGATCAACAAGGACTACGTC
Source organism: Melanonus zugmayeri (assembly GCA_900302345.1). Taxonomy (NCBI): domain Eukaryota; kingdom Metazoa; phylum Chordata; class Actinopteri; order Gadiformes; family Melanonidae; genus Melanonus; species Melanonus zugmayeri. The sequence continues at coordinate 12,414 of OMKN01014908.1, forward strand.
ATCCTGTCCTGGGAGAAGCCCAGCAGCGACGGCGGCAGCGCCATCATCGGCTACTGCATTGAAAGGAAGGAGAGGAACAGCCTACTCTGGGTCAAGGCCAACGAATCTGTGGTGAAATCCACCCAGTACACCTGCTCTGGCCTCATCGAGGGCCTGGAGTACACCTTCAAAGTGTCCGCCATCAACCAGGCTGGACAGGGCAATCCCTGCAAACAGACCGACTTCATTACAGCCAGGACAGCCGTCGGTATGCACTGGCCTCTTTTTAAACGGGTGTATTCCTCTAGTTGTATATCTGCTGTGGTATCTGATAGGGGTTATGACTCTAGTTGTATATCTGTATTGTTTCGTTGTTCCCTCCAGACCCACCAGGTAAACCAGAGCCCATGGATGTCACCAAGTCCACCGTCTCATTGGTTTGGAGCCGTCCCAAACACGACGGAGGCAGCAAGCTGATTGGCTACTATGTAGAGTACATGAAGATCCCTGAGGATAAGTGGACGCGCTGCAACGCTAACTGCATGAACATCCAGACAGAGGACTATGTGGTGAGTGGCCTGCAGGAGAGACAGCAGTACCAGTTCCGCATCATCGCCAAGACGGCCATCAACATCAGCCAGCCCTCGGAGCTGTCAGACCCCATTCCTGTCTTCGCAGAGAATGGTACGCTGTCATCACATCCTGCTGATTTGTGCAGGCTGGTTTTTTGGGGTTAATAGAATCTAATTATTTCTTACTTTTTATAAGGAAACTTATTTTGTGTTTACATTTGACCTGAAACAAAACACTGAAATAATCTGTTTTGCTACATATGCTACCTTGAGCTTCCATTAATAAAGTTGTTCCTCTGTCTGTTAGTTACTCCCCGTGTAGAGCTAGGTCTCAACATGAAGAACCTAATTGTGGTGAAGGCTGGAGACAATGTCTTCCTGGACGCTGAGGTGTTCGGTAAGCCCCTGCCCAAGGTGAGCTGGAAGAGGGATGGAGCTCCTTTCGTCCTGGCCGAGGGCATGAAGATGAGTCAGAAGAAACATGTCCACCTGCTGGAGCTCTACTCCGTCACCAGGAAGGAGTCTGGGGACTACACCATCACTGCTGAGAACATCAATGGCTCCAAGTATGCCACCATCAAGGTCAAGGTGTTAGGTATGATCTCCACCCTATCGTCACAACATAGGCTAAAATACAAGGGCTAAGTACTCTGAACTCGAGGGTGGCTATATGTATTATTTAATGATTTGTGTCTCCTTCCAGACAAACCAGGTCCTCCTGCCTTGGTGAAGATCGCAAAGGTCTTTGCTGACCACGTGAGGCTCCGCTGGCTGCCGCCCGTGGCTGACGGTGGTTCTGAGATCACTAACTACATCATCGAAAAAAGCGAGACGAGCAGGGCCAACTGGGCGCTGGTTAGCTCCAACATCCACGGCCACTCCACTGACAGCGACGTGGAGAAACTCATCGAGGGCCACGAGTACGAGTTCAGAGTCAGCGCGGAGAACCAGTATGGAGTGGGAGACGCTGTCATGACTGGCCCCGTCATGGTCAAGAACCCATATGGTGATAATATGTGGCTTCATAGCTTTACAGCTCTCGTCAAGGGTGATGTATCATCAGAGATGCGTAGGGTTAGACTGTACAGCTGTTAGATAGGGTGTAGGGTTAGACTGTACAGCTGTTAGATAGGGTGTAGGGTTAGACTACAGCTGTTAGATAGGGTGTAAGGTTAGACTGTACAGCTGTGAGATAAGGTGTAGGGATAGACAGTACAGCTCTTGGATCAGTCTGCTGATGCTCTTCTTGGTGGGTTTTTCTCTCTCCAGATGTACCAGGTCCCTGCGACCCACCAGTCATCACCAACATCACCAAGGACTCCATGACGGTCAGCTGGAAGGCCCCCGCCAATGACGGTAAGGCCACCATCCTGGGATACATGGTGGAGAAACGCGAGGCCACGGAGCTGACGTGGGCCAAGGTCAACCGCAAACCTGTCATCGACCGGACCATCAAGGCTGTCCAGCTGACCGAAGGGTCAGAGTACGAGTTCAGAGTCATCGCCATGAACAAAGCCGGCCTGGGAAAACCCAGCGATGCATCTAATGCCGCCCTGGCTGTAGACCCCGTCTGTAAGTCAAATGGTTTGGTCCATAGGTTTATCAAATGTGTCATTATGCAATAAGCGTAATATTTATTAATTAATCTGTCACAATAATATGCTCTTTTTTTGTTTTGTGTCATCTGCATGACAATTAATTATTATTTATATTATGAGTAGTAGTAGTTGAGTCATAGTGCAGTACTATATATATTGGTATTTTAAACCATGCTCAACAGAATTCTTATCAATGTTATCATCTCTGCCTATTCCAGATCCTCCTGGGCCCCCCGCCTTCCCCAAGGTGGTTGATTCCACAAAGAGTTCCATCAGTTTGACTTGGACCAAACCAGCTTACGATGGGGGTTGTGAGATCATCGGATACCTGGTAGAGTGCAAGCGAGCTGAGGCTGAGGACTGGACCAAGTGTAATGTTCCCAAAAAGCTCCAGGCCACCAAGTTCCTGATGACTGGCCTTATGAACAGCACCGAGTACCAGTTCAGAGTGACGGCCGTTAACAGGATTGGATACAGTGAGCCCAGTGAGGTCCCAGGGAACCACATACCCAAAGACATCCTCAGTAAGTTCTACTGCTTTGTGGTCCGTCAGCTGTTGTTGTAGGTGCTGTGCTTTAATCAAAAAACATGCTTTGCTCTGTCTCGCAGTCGCTCCAGAGGCTGAGTTGGACGCTGACCTGCGTAAAGCCCTGGTCCTGAGGGCAGGCATCACCATGAGGCTCTATGTACCTCTGAGAGGACGACCCACCCCCAAGGTCACCTGGACCAAGGTGGGTGCCAACCTGAAGGAGAGGCAGGGCGTGCTCATCAAGAGCTCCGAGTGGGACACGCTGCTGATGATTGAAGACGTCAACAGATACGACGCCGGGAAGTACGTTTTGTCCCTGGAGAACAGCAGCGGCTCCAAGAGCTACACTATCATCGTCAAGGTCCTCGGTAAGAGCAAGCCATTCAACTATGACTGGCTACAAATTATTCTGTCTACTGATAGCTGCTCATTCTACAATTATTTAACTGCAAGATATGAAGATATGACAGGGCTGACAAAAATGACAAAAAATATCAAATTAAATGTGTTTAAACTTTCTAGGTTTCTAAACTAGTCTGACTTGTAGGGTATCTAACACCCCCCATACATATTCCTCACTGTTCAGTTAAAAGGACATAATGTAAACATGTTCCTCTCTTAGCTACTCCTGGACCGCCAGCCAACCTAGTTGTCAAAGAGACCTCCAGAAGCCACGCTTTTATCACCTGGGAACCCCCTCTGATCGATGGTGGAAGCCCAGTGAAGAGCTACGTTGTGGAGAAGCGTCTGGCGGAGAGGAAGGCATGGACCTGTGTCGCTACAAACTGTCCCAAGACTTCATTCAGGATCACCAACCTGGAAGGGGGGCAGGCCTACTGCTTCAGGGTGCTGGCTGAAAACGCCTACGGCATCGGAGAGGGCTGCGAGACGCCAGGCTCTGTCAGAGCCTCAGGTAAAACCACAAGGATCACTTCGTTTTATGGTGTTCTGCACACGGTTTTGTGAAACTTACATGTATACTTGCTTACTACAACTTTAATTACCTTTGACTACAAATTCAAATGTGAATTACAAAATAATTGAATATGAGCAAAACTAGATTTAAATGTATGAACATGTGGAAAATTAAAGGGATTATGATGATCACCACTTGGCTACATGTCTGATCTTGGTCCCATGATTACCTTACCTCAGAACAACCTGGCCCGGTGTCAGAATTCAAACCTCAGAAGATTACCAAGGACTCTGTGACCCTGGGCTGGAAGAAGCCCATCAGCGATGGAGGCAGCCACATCACCTCCTACATTTTAGAGCAGAGTGAGGGGGAGGAGAAGTGGAAACTACTGGAGAAGGGGAAGAACATGTACCACACCCTGGGAGAGCTGACAGAGGGTAAAGAGTACTCCTTCAGAGTCAAGGCTCTCAATGAATCCGGAGAAGGACCCCCTACTGAGCTGACCATCGTGGCCAAGGACCAGATTGGTAAGATCATCTTGGTTCACCAAAGCTTTATTCTAGGGATTATTGTTGATGACTCATTTCAGATGATGTTGAGTGTTTCTTCTGTTTATGAAAGGTATTATGTTAACATTGCTCTCATTGCTCTTGACTTCCAGTTCCACCTGATTGCGACTTGAGTGGTCTGCATAATCTGACCTACGTGGCCAAGGAGGGCAGCACCATGCGCATCAACATCCCTCTGATGGGCGTCCCGTATCCCACGGCAACCTGGAAGAAGGGAGACATTGCCCTGGGAGACACCGGCAGGATGTGTGTGGAGGCGTCTCAGGGCGTCACCACCCTGCTCATCAGAGACTGCCAGAGGACCGACGCCGACACCTACACCATCACAGCCAGGAACACTGTCGGCTCCAAGGACTGCAATTTCAGCCTGAAGGTGGTGGGCCGACCGGGGATCTGCACAGGACCCATCAAGTTTGACGAGATCACGGCCGATGGCATCACCCTGGAGTGGGGTCCGCCCAAGAACGATGGGGGTGCAGAGGTGTCTAACTACATCGTAGAGAAGAGGAGGACCACGGACAGCAAGTGGGCCACGGTGGCCTCGGCCATCCAGAAGAACACCATGAGGGTGATCAGGCTCCATGATGGAATAGAGTACATCTTCAGAGTGTTCGCAGAGAACAAATACGGAGTTGGAGAGTATCTGAGATCAGATCCAGTCATTGCCCAGCATCCATTCAGTGAGTAACTTTGAACCCAGCATGATCTTCATCCAATTGATTTACATCAGGAATGCTGTAATGATGTTCTAAATGTCTCTCTTCTGTGCTTGTTCTCTAGATGTTCCCGAAGCTCCTGCTCCTCCAGAGATCATCAGCATCCGCCACGAGTCTGCCATCCTGATCTGGACTGACCCCAAAGACTCTGGGGGCTCCCCAATCACTGGTAACATAACATAACATAACTATTCATTATTACTGGTAATAATAAGTGATTATGTATTACTGATAATGTATACTGTAAGTTGTCAGTTTAGTTGACGGACCAAGATAAATTAACTGTGTATGTGTGTGTAGGATACCATGTGGAGTTTAAAGAGAGGAACAGTCTGATGTGGAAGAGGGCCAGTAAGACTCCTCTGAGGGTGAAGGAGTGCAGGGTCACCGGCCTCATCGAGGGGCTTGAGTATGAGTTCCGCGTCATGGCCATGAACGTGGCTGGCCTGGGGAAAGCCAGCAGGGTGACTGAAGCTGTGCTCGCCCTGGATCCTATCGGTGAGTTCACTGCTTACGCTAGGAGGTTACTCAATTTGACCTTGACTTTTTAGTGACACATGTCATTCCCTCTCTTCTTGAACCTACTTTGCTGTCTTCACGGCCCTGTCCATAAAGGCACAGACGCCCCTACAACAGCTGATGTATATGTGATGTTTGGTTCTCTCGCAGATCCTCCGGGCAAGCCTGATGTGATCAACGTCACCAGGAACTCAGTGACTCTGATGTGGACGGCACCCAAGTACGACGGCGGCCACAAGCTGACAGGGTACATGGTAGAGAAGCTGGAGGCCGGAACCAAGGCCTGGGCCAAGGCCAACCATGTCAACATCCAGGGCTGTGCCTTCACCGTCACCGACCTGACGGAGCTAGCTCAGTACGAGTTCAGGATCAGAGCTAGGAACACTGCTGGAGCTGTCAGCGCTGCCTCCGAACCCACAGAGCTGCTCACCTGCAAGGACGAATATGGTAGGAGAGAGAGCATCTACATTCATAGTGTTAACAATACATGGACACATCGTAATGAGAGAGAGCATCTCAATATATTGGATATACATTCATAGTGTTAATACAGTACATGGTTACACAGTAATCAACTTGCTGTTCTTCTGTGTGCTACAGAGCCTCCATCCATTACCATTGTCCCAGAGATGAAAGATGTTTCTGTGAGGGCTGGCGACACAATCGTCATCTCTGCATCCAAGATCCTTGGTAAACCTCCCCCCACAGCTGTGTGGTCCAAGGCTGGTCGTGAGTTAAAGAACTCTGACATTGTCACCATCACCAGCACCCCCACCTCCTCCACCATGTCCATCAAGTACGCCAGCAGGAAGAACACAGGAGAGTACACCATCACTGCCAGCAACCCCTTCGGTATCAAGGAAGACCACATCAAGGTCAAAGTCCTGGACATCCCTGGACCACCAGGCCCAATTGAGGCCAGCAACATTTCAGCTGAGAAGTGTACCCTGACTTGGCTTCCACCTGATGAAGATGGTGGTTCCTCCATTAAATGCTACGTCCTGGAGAAGAGAGAGACCAGTCGCCTGCTGTGGACCAAGGTAGCCGAAAATGTCATGGATTGCAGATATGTGGCAAGCAAGCTGATCAAGGGCAACGAGTACATCTTCAGAGTGTCTGCTGTCAACCAGTATGGCATTGGAGACTCCATGCAATCTGGCCCAATCAAAATGATTGACAGTTACTGTAAGTATAAACTATTACGCTTGTGTAAATGCTACTTAAGGACGTGATTTTCCAATCTGATCATGAATATCTATCTAAGATTATATCATCAAATGGTTTTATTCTTCCTCCAGGCGCCCCTGGCCCACCATCAACCCCAGAGGTTGATAACATCACCCGAAACTCTGTCACCATTTCTTGGAAGAGACCAATCATGGATGGAGGAAGTGACATCAGAGGATATTGTGTGGAAAGGAAGGAGAAGAAAGGAATGCGCTGGGTGAGAGCGTGTAAGAGGACAGTCCCTGACCTGCGTTTCAAGGTGCAGGGTCTGAGTGAGGGAGTTGAGTATGAGTTCAGAGTGACTGCGGAGAACAAGGCTGGCTTTGGGACACCCAGTGAGCCTTCTCACCCAGTTATGACCAAGGATATCGTATGTAAGTAAAACTCAACTTCATGTCTGAAAGTTTAACCTAACTGATCAAAATGGCAGTAGTATTGATTTATACAAAATTATACTAAATACATATTTTTTACTTCACATCAGATCCACCTGGTCCTCCATCCAACCCCAGAATCACAGATACCACAAGAACTACGGCCACATTCAGCTGGGGTCGCCCTCATTATGATGGAGGTCTGAACATGGATGGATACATTGTTGAGTACAAGAAGGAGGGACACGATGACTGGGAAACAGCGACACAGACGCTTCTTAGAATCACAGAATACGTCATTGGCAACCTCCAGAAGGGAGGAAAGTACCACTTCAGAGTCAGAGCTGTGAACTCTGAGGGAGTCGGAGAACCTGCAGAAGTTGAAAAGGTGATCGATCTAATTGATCAGGAAACCCTACCAGACTTTGAGCTTGATGCTGAGCTGAGAAGAACCCTGGTGGTCAGATGTCGCGCCTCCATACGCCTGTTTGTTCCCATCAAGGGACGTCCCGTTCCTGATGTGACCTGGAGTAAAGATGACACCAACCTGAAGATGCGTGCTCACATTGACACCACAGAGTCCTATACACTGCTGGTCATCCCTGACTGCACCAGATATGATGCTGGCAAATATAACCTTTGCCTGGAAAATGTTGCTGGAAAGAAGACTGGCTTTGTGAACGTCAAGGTTCTGGACACACCTGGACCCCCCATCAACCTCAAACCCAGAGAGATCACCAAGAGTAGCATCACCCTACAATGGGAATTCCCCATCATCGATGGTGGATCTAAGATTCGCAACTACATCATTGAGAAGAGAGAGGCTACTAAGAAAGCCTACACAGTCCTGAGCACTAAATGGCAGAAATGTTCCTTCAAGTTCTCTGATTTGGAAGAGGGTTCTCACTATTACTTCCGTGTGTCTGCTGAAAATGACCTTGGAGTGGGTGAGCCTGCTGAAACCCCTGAGCCCATCCGGGTGTCCCAGGCCCCCTCGGCTCCTGAGGATCTGTATGTCACGGATGTAACTTCAGACAGTGCTAGCCTGGCCTGGGCCAAGCCCCTGCATGACGGTGGTACCTTGATCACAGGATATGTCATTGAAGCCCAGAAGAAGGACACAGACCAATGGGTCCACGTGATTGCCATCAAGGCCCTGGACTATGTCGTCACAGATCTGACTGAGGGCGCAGAATATATCTTCCGCATAATGGCAGTTAATGCTTCAGGCAGGAGCGATCCTCGTGAAAGCAGGCCAGCCATAATTAAAGAACAGACAAGTGCACCATCATTTGACCTGCGTAGCATCTACCAGAAGACTGTGATTGCTAAGGCTGGGGACAGAGTCAAGGTGGAGATCCCAGTGCTTGGCAAACCCAGACCTGTTGTTTCCTGGAAGAAGGAAGACACAGTGTTGAAGGAGACACAGAGGATCAACACAGAAACCACGGCTACCTCCACGATACTCAATATTAATGAAATCAAGAGGACAGATGGAGGCCAGTATTCCATCATTGGAAAGAATCTCCTGGGCACCGTCACTGAAACCATCACAGTCCTCGTCCATGACATTCCTGGGCCTCCCACTGGACCCGTCAAGATAGAAGAGGTATCATGTGATTATGTTCTCCTGTCCTGGGAGGGACCAGAGAACGATGGAGGTGTTCCCATCAACAACTACATTGTTGAGATGAGGGAGACCATCGGCACCTCCTGGATCGAGCTGGCGGCTACAGTTATTCGGACCACATTCAAAGCAGCCCGCCTGACCACAGGAGTACAGTATCAGTTCCGTATCAAGGCCCAGAACAGATATGGCATTGGACCCTCCATTGTTTCTGAGTCAGTTGTTGCTGCATATCCATTCAATGTGCCAGGCCAGCCAGGTACACCGGCTGTAACATCTTTCAACAAGGACTCCATGACTCTGAGCTGGAATGAGCCCTCCTCAGATGGAGGCAGCCCGATCCTGGGCTACCACATGGAGAGGAAGGAGAAGAACAGCATTCTGTGGCAGAAGATCAGCAAGGCATTGGTTGTTGGAAATATCTTCAAATCAACAGGCCTTGTCGATGGTATCGCATATGAATATCGTGTCATTGCTGAAAACATGGCAGGCTTGAGCAAAGCTAGCAAGCCCTCTGAGACCATGTATGCTCTGGACCCCATAGACCCCCCAGGCAGACCCGTGGCTCTGAACATCACCAGACATGAAGTGACTGTCTCATGGACAAAACCAGAGGGAGACGGTGGATTCTCCATCACTGGATACACAGTAGAAAGAAGAGAGCTCCCCAATGGACGCTGGCTTAAAGCTAATTTCAACAACATCCTGGAGACTATTTACACAGTCAGTGGTCTGACTGAAGATGCCGCTTATGAGTTCCGTGTGTGTGCCAGAAACTCTGCAGGAGCTGTGAGCACCCCATCTCAACCATCAGAGGAGATCACATGCAGAGATGACATTGAGGAACCCAGGCTTGATGTTGACTCTTCCTACAGCAGCACAGTTGTGGTCATGGCAGGAGAGGTGTTCAAACTCGAGGCCAATGTGACCGGTAGACCTATCCCCTCTTTGGTGTGGTCCAAAGATGATAAAGAGCTTGTGGACACAGCCAAACTGGAAATCAAGTCCTCTGAATTCCACACAACTCTGGTTGGCAAGGACTCATTGAGAAGAGATGGTGGAGCCTTTACTCTGACAGCAAACAACCCGGGTGGCTTTGCCAAGTTTACATTCAATGTTAAGGTGCTTGACAGACCTGGACCACCAGACTGTCTCACTGTGTCTGACATCGCTGCTGAAAAGTGTGTTCTCAACTGGCTTCATCCCCCACACGATGGTGGTGCTAAGATCGAATACTTCATCATTCAGAGGCGTGAGACTAGTAGGCTCGCCTGGACCAATGTAGCTACAGACCTTCAAGCCAATAGGTTCAAAGTTACAAAGCTTCTGAAGGGCAATGAGTACGTATTCAGGGTCATGGCTGTAAACAAGTATGGCATTGGTGAGCCTGTGGAATCAGAAGCTGTTATTTGTGTCAACCCCTACGTTGTTGCTGACCAACCCCAGCAGCCCGAGGTCACTACCATCACCAAAGACTCCATGGTGGTCTGCTGGGAGCGCCCTGAGCATGATGGAGGTAGCAGCATCAACACCTATGTTGTGGAGAGGAGAGATAAGACTGGCCTACGCTGGGTCAAATGCAACAAGAGGACAGTAACAGACCTCAGATTCAAGGTGTCTGGCCTTACACCAGGACATGAATATGAATTCAGAATTCTAGCTGAAAACAATGCTGGTTTGAGCCAACCTAGTCCTTCCAGTCCCTTCTACAAAGCCATCGACACCATTTTCCAGCCAGGACCCCCTGGCAACCCCAGAGTGCTGGACACCACCAAGTCTTCCATCACTGTTGCCTGGAACAAGCCCGTCTATGATGGTGGTTCGGAAATCACTGGCTACATTGTGGAGACTTGCCTTCCTGAGGAAGATGAATGGACTATCCACACTCCAAAGAGAGGATGGACTGCCACCTCCTTTACCATCATCAGCCTGAAGGAAAATCAGGAATATAAAATCAACATTTGTGCCACTAACTGTGAAGGTGTAGGAGAGCCAGCTGCCGTGCCTGGAACACCCAAATCCGAGGACAGGCTACTTCCTCCTGAGATTGAGCTTGGAGCAGAGCTCCGTAAGGTGGTCTGCATCAGGGCCTGCAGCACCCTCAGGCTGTTTGTCCCCATCAAGGGAAGACCAGCGCCTGAAGTTAAATGGTCCAGAGAGCATGGGGGATCCCTGGATAAGGCCAACATTGAAATTACTCCTTCCTTCACCACTCTCCAGGTGGAGAACGTGGACAGGTTTGATAGAGGTAAATATATGGTTACTGTTGAAAACGCCTCAGGAAGCAGGACAGCCTATGTCAACGTCAGAGTGTTCGATACTCCTGGAGCACCTCAGAATCTAGTGATCAAAGAGGTCACCAGAGATTCGGTCTCCCTTGTGTGGGATGCTCCCCTTATTGATGGTGGCTCCAGAATCCGCAACTACATTGTTGAGAAAAGAGAGTCAACCAGGAAGGCCTACTCAACAGTCTGTGCAAGCTGTCACAAATCCAGCTGGAAAGTTGGAGATCTGGAGGAGGGAAAGCTTTACTTCTTCAGAATCTTGGCTGAAAACGAGTATGGCATCGGTCTCCCAGTAGAGACTATGGAACCAGTTAAAGCATCAGAGAAGCCTCTGCCACCAGGAAAGGTGTCCCTACTGGATGTCACAGGCGCAAGCGTCACTCTGTCTTGGGAGAAACCTGACCATGATGGAGGCAGCAGGATAACAGGCTACATTGTTGAGATGCAGGATAAAGGCAGTGACAAGTGGATCCAAGTTATGGTCTCCAAGTCCAATGAGGCAGTTGTGTCTGGCTTGACTCAAGGAGAGGAGTACATGTTCCGTATCTTGGCAACCAACGAGAAGGGAATGAGTGACCCTCGTGCCCTCAGTATGCCGGTTGTGGCTAAAGATCTCATAATTTCCCCAACCTTCAAGCTGATCTTCACCACCTTCAGTGTACTGGCAGGAGATGATCTGAAGATAGATGTACCATATGCTGCTTGTCCAAAGGCTGCAGTTACTTGGCTCAAGGATGGCGTTGCTCTTAAGGAAACAACTAGAGTTAATGCTGAAGCTTCTGAGAAGAATCTTCACATGGTCATCAGGGAGGCCTGCAGAGATGATGTAGGAACATACACCATTAAATTGAGCAACACCGCAGGAGAGGCTAGTACAGACATTAGTGTTGTTGTTCTGGATAAGCCTGGTCCACCCACTGGTCCTATCAAACTGGATGAGGTCACTGCTGACAGCCTGGTCTTGTCCTGGAACCCACCAGAATATGACGGAGGCTGCTCCATTAACAATTACGTTGTTGAAAAGAGAGACACATCCACCACTAACTGGCAGATTGTGTCTGCTACAGTTGCGCGAACCACCATTAAAGCAGCTCGTCTCAAGACTGGATCTGAGTACCAGTTTAGGATCGCTGCTGAGAATCGATATGGCAAGTCTTCAGTTCTGCTTTCTGACACAATTGTTGCTCAATATCCATTCGAGGTGCCCAGTCAGCCACTGTCTGCGGAAGTCCAGTCAGCCACCAAGGAAAATATGGTGATTGTATGGGAGAAACCTAGCAATGATGGTGGAAGCAAGATTCTAGGCTACCATGTGGAGCTCAAAGAGAGGAATAGCCTCCTCTGGGCCAAACAGAACAAACAGATTATCCCAGAGACCAGGTTCAAGGCTGCTGGCCTTGAGGAAGGTATTGAATATGAGTTTAGAGTTTATGCTGAGAACATTGTTGGCCTTAGCAAGGCTAGCAAAGTGACTGAGATGCAAGTTGCCAGAGACCCATGTGACAGCCCAGGAAAGCCTGAAGCTGTTATTGTCACCAGAAACCAGGTGACTCTGAAATGGACCAAGCCTGAGTATGATGGTGGCAGCAAGGTCACCGGGTACGTGGTGGAGAAGAAGGAGGGAGCAGATGGCCGCTGGATGAAGGCCAGCTTCGCCAATGTTATCGAGACTCAGTTTGTTGTCACGGGCTTGGTTGAGAACCAGCTCTATGAGTTCCGGGTTATTGCCAGGAATGCAGCTAGTGTTCTTAGCAAGCCTTCTGACAGCACTGGAAGTATTACTGCGAAGGATGAGGTGGATCCCCCCAAGATTGACCTGGATTCCAAGTACTCCCAGGCTGTAGTGGCAAATGCTGGAGAGACATTTAGACTTGAGGCCGGATTCACTGGTAAACCTGTTCCCACTGTCCACTGGATGAAAGGCAACCAAGAGATTGCTGAAGCAGCCCGCTTAGAGATTAAGAACACTGACTTTACAGCCTGTCTGATCGTCAAGGAGGCAATCCGTGTTGATGGTGGCCAATACACATTGCTGGTGAAGAATGTTGGAGGGGAGAAATCTGTGAACATTAATGTTAAGGTTCTAGATAGACCAGGCCCTCCAGCAGGCCCTATCTCCATCTATGGAGTCAATAGTGAGAAGTGCTCCATTGCCTGGAAGTCCCCCCTGCAGGACGGTGGCAGCGATGTTTCCCATTACATCGTGGAGAGGAGAGAGACAAGCAGATTGGTCTGGACTGTTGTTGACCCTAAAGTTCAGACCCTGAACCTCAAGATCACCAAGCTTCTTCCTGGTAATGAGTACATATTCAGAGTGATCCCAGTCAATAAATACGGAATCGGCGAGCCCCTGGAATCTGAGCCAATGATTGCCAGAAACCCATTCGTCACCCCTGACCCACCTACAGAGGTGGAAGTGTCTACCATCACCAAAGACTCCATGGTGGTGACTTGGGAGAGGCCAACTAACGATGGTGGCAATGCCATCCAAGGATACATAGTTGAGAAGCGTGACAAGGAAGGTGTGAGATGGACAAGATGCAACAAGCGCACCGTCTGCGAGCTTCGCTTCAGAGTTACAGGCCTTCTGGAAAACCGCAGCTATGAGTTCCGAGTTTCAGCTGAGAACGCTGCAGGCATCGGCACACCTTGCCCTGCAACAGTCTACTACAAAGCTCTAGATCCCATCTTTAAACCAGGTCCACCCAATAACCCCAAGGTGGTGGATTCATCCAGAACAACCGTCTCCCTGACATGGGGAAAACCCATCTATGATGGTGGCTGTGAGATTAAAGCCTACATTGTGGAGGCCTGTAATGGAGCTGATGAGTGGTTTATGTGCACCCCTCCCACTGGAATCACTGACACCAAATTCACAGTCACCAAGCTGCTGGAGAAACATGAGTACCAGTTTAGAGTGTGTGCCATCAACAAGGTTGGTATCGGAGAGCATGCCGATGCCCCTGGGAAGATACTCCTGGAGCAGAAACTGGAGGCTCCTGACCTCGACCTGGACAATGACATGAGAAAGATGATCAACATCAGGTCAGCCAGCACCCTCAGGCTGTTTGTTCCTGTGAGGGGACGTCCTGCTCCCGAGGTGAAATGGGGCAAAGCAGAGGGGGAGATCAAGGAGACTGCCCAGATTGACAACACAGGCAGCTATGCTTCTCTTGTTATTGAGAATGTGGACAGATTCGACAGCGGCAAGTACACACTCACAGCAGAGAATGCCAGTGGAGTAAAGTCTGTTTTCATTAGTGTTAGAGTCTTGGACTCACCAAGCCCTCCAAATAATTTCACAATTAAAGAAATCACCAAGAATTCTGTCACATTGACCTGGGAGCCTCCACTCTTGGATGGTGGTTCCAAAATCAAACACTACATTGTGGAGAAGCGTGAGAGTACCAGAAAAGTCTATTCCCCCATCACCACCTGCAACAGGATGTCTTGGAAGGTTGAACCTCTTCCAGAGGGTGGAATTTTCTTCTTTAGAGTCCTGGCTGAGAATGCATATGGTATTGGCCTCCCTGCTAAAACCATAGAACCAGTGAAGATTTCAGAGAAGCCCCAGCCCCCTGGTAAAATCAGTGTAGTTGATGTTACTCGAAAGAGCGTGACACTGTCCTGGGAGAAACCTGAATATGATGGAGGCAGCAGGATCAGCCACTACGATGTAGAGTTGGCACCAAAGGATAGTGATGCATGGACCCTGTGTGCAAGTGTGAAGGCACTCGAGACCATGGTTACCAACCTGCAGAAGGGTGAAGAGTATCAGTTCAGAGTTACTGCTGTAAATGAAAAGGGAAGAAGTGATGCCAGACAACTGGCTCAAACAGTCATAGCCAAAGACCTTGTGATTGAGCCTTCCCTGAGGCCCAAATTGAGTACCTACAGTGTCCAGGTAGGCTATGATTTGAAGGTGGAGGTGCCAATGGCTGGCCATCCCAAGCCAACTATCACTTGGACCAAGGATGGAGCTGCCCTGAAACAGACTACAAGAGTAAATATCACTGACTCTGCTCATCATACCACCCTAACCATCAAGGACGCCACTAGAGAGGATGGAGGCATGTACAGCATTAACATTGCCAATGCATTGGGATCAAAGGATGCCACTATTGAGGTGATAACACTGGACAGGCCGGGTCCACCCACAGGCCCCGTCAAGTTAGAGGACATTAGTGCTGAGAGCATCACTCTCAACTGGGAGCCACCCACATACACCGGTGGCTGCCAGATCTCCAACTATGTTGTTGAGAAGAGGGATACAACCACCGTCAACTGGGTGGTGGTGTCTGCCACTGTTGCAAGAACAACACTCAAAGTGTCCAATCTGAAGACGGGTGCTGAGTACCAATTCCGAATCTATGCTGAGAACAGGTATGGAAAGAGTTATGCCATCAACTCAGAGCCAGTTCTGGCTCAGTATCCTTTCCAGGAGCCTGGTCCACCAGGAACACCATTTGTGTCTTCATACACTAAGGATTATATGGTAGTGGAGTGGCACAAACCTCCATCTGATGGAGGCAGTGCTATCCTGGGCTACCACATGGAGAGGAAAGAAAAGAACAGTATCCTCTGGACTAAAATCAACAAATCTCTCATCCAGGATTGCAGGTACAAATCTACGCCCTTGGAGGAGGGAATTGAGTATGAGTACCGGGTCTATGCTGAGAATATAGTTGGAATTGGAAAATGCAGCAAAGTTTCAGAAGCGTGTGTGGCCCGTGATCCTTGTGATCCTCCTGGCCGCCCAGAAGCTATTATTGTCACCAGACATTCAGTGAAGCTGAGGTGGAGCTCTCCCCAGTATGACGGTGGAAGCCTTGTTACTGGGTATGTTGTCGAGAAACGTGACCTGCCTGAGGGACGCTGGATGAAGGCTAGCTTTGCTAACATCATTGACCATGAATTCACAGTCCTGGGTCTGACTGAGGACTGTAAATATGACTTCAGAATCATGGCAAGGAATGCAGCTGGAGCTGTAAGCAAGCCCTCTGAGAGTACGGGCTCCATCACTGCCAAGGACGAGGTGGAGACACCTAAATGTGAAACCAATGCCATGTACAATCAGACTATTGTTGTCAATGCTGGAGAATGCTTCAGTCTGGAGGCCAGTGTGGAGGGAAAACCCATCCCCACTGCCCAGTGGTTCAAGGGAGACGTTGAGGTGGAGAACTCAGCCAGAGCTGAGATCAAGAACACAGAATTTAAGGCTCTGCTTCTTGTGAAGGATGCCATTAGAGTGGATGGTGGTCAGTACACTCTGGTCCTGTCCAATGTAGCTGGAACTAAGACTGTTCCATTCAGTGTGAAAGTTCTGGACCGGCCTGGCCCATCAGAGGGACCTCTCACAGTTGGAAACGTCACAGAGGAGAAGTGCTCTCTGTCTTGGCTACCACCCAGGCATGATGGCGGAGCCAGCATCTCCCACTACATTATTCAGAAGAGGGAGACGAGTCGCCTGGCATGGACTCTTGTATCCAGCGACTGTGGAGCTACAATGTTCAAAGTCACCAAGCTGCTCAAGGGCAATGAGTACATCTTCAGGGTTATGGCCGTCAACAAATATGGTGTTGGTGAACCACTAGAGTCGACACCCGTCATCATGAGGAATCCATTTGTTCCTCCTGGTGCACCCCAAGAGCTGGAGATCACCAATATCACCAGGGACTCCATGACCGTCTGTTGGACTCGCCCCGAGGCCACTGGAGGCAGTGACATTGCCGGCTATATTGTTGAGAAGAGAGACAGAGCCGGAGTGAGGTGGACTAAGTGTAACAAACGCAGAGTCACAGATTTGCGTTTCAGAGTGACTGGCCTAACTGAAGATCATGAGTATGAGTTCAGGTTATCTGCTGAGAATGCGGCCGGAGTTGGTCAACCTAGCCCAGCTACCCACTACCTCAAAGCCTGTGATCCTACATTTGAACCAGGCTGCCCCACAAATGCCCATGTTCTTGACACCACTAAGAACACTGTTAGTTTGGCCTGGCAAAGGCCCATCTATGATGGTGGCTGTGAGATCCAAGGCTATGCTGTAGAAATTAGCAAGGCTGATGAGGAGGAATGGACCATCTGCACTCCTCCTGCTGGAGTTATTGCTACCAAGTTCACTATTACCAAACTCATTGAGCACCAGGAATACAAGGTGCGCATCTGTGCCATTAACAAGCTTGGGGTGGGTGAACCCACAGAGCTCCAAGGAGTTGTAAAACCCATGGATAAGATGGATCCTCCAGAGATGATTCTGGATTCAGAGCTCAGAAAGGGGGTCGTTGTCCGTGCAGGGGGTTCCATGAGAATCCATGTCCCATTCAAGGGCCGTCCTATTCCAGAGATCACCTGGGCTAAGGAGGAAGGAGACCTTCCAGTCAAGGTCCAGATTGAGAATGGCATTGATTACACACAGCTCTCAGTAGATATCTGTGACAGGAATGATGCCGGAAAGTATATACTCAACCTGGAGAACAGTGCAGGTACCAAGTCAGCCTTTGTCTCTGTCAAAGTACTGGATACTCCTGGAACTCCTCTGAACCTCATCGTTAAAGACATCAAGAGGGACTGTGTCACTTTAACGTGGGAACCACCTCTTATTGATGGTGGTGCCAGAATCAAGAACTACCTGGTCGACAAGCGCGAATCAACCAGGAAGGCCTATTCTAATGTGGACAACAAATGCACAAAGACAAGCTACCGCATCACCGGCCTCACTGAAGGTGCTATCTACTACTTTAGAGTCATGGCTGAGAATGAATTTGGTGTGGGCATGCCCATCGAAACGCAAGACTCAGTTAAAACTTCTGAACCCCCACTGTCTGTGGGCAAGGTTACTCTGACTGAAGTGACAAAGACCAGCGCCTCTCTCTCCTGGGAGAAACCTGACTATGATGGAGGCAGCAGAATCATTGGATATTACATTGAGATGCAGCCCCAGGGCTCAGATGAGTGGATAGTGGCCACGACAACCAAGACTTGTGATAGCACAGTCACAGGCCTCAGCACTGGGAAGGAATACCTGTTTAGAGTTTCAGCCTTCAATGAGAAGGGCAAGAGTGATCCCCGAGCTCTAGCTGCACCAGTTACAGCTAAGGATTTGACCATTCAGCCCAGCTTCAGGATGGCCTTCAACACATTCAGTGTTCAGACCGGAGAGGATCTGAAGATTGAAATTCCAGTGCATGGACGGCCTGTACCTAAAGTGGAATGGAAGAAGGATGGACAGGCCATCAAGGAGACAACAAGACTGAATGTTTCCAGTACAGCATCATCTACTATGCTGCATATCAAGGATGCAAGCAAGGAGGACTCTGGCAAATACACTCTGACAGCTACCAGCGGTGCTGGAACAGCAACAGAGGAAATTACAGTTGTGATTCTGGATAAGCCTGGCCCACCCACAGGACCTTTGAAGATCGAAGAGGTTAGCTCTAACTACATCAATCTCTCTTGGGAGCCACCACAGTACACAGGAGGCTGCCAAATCAACAACTACATTGTGGAGAAGAGAGACACCACCACTACAGCATGGCAGATTGTGTCTGCTACTATCGCTAGAACCACAATCAAAGTCAGCAACCTCAGGACTGGCACTGAATACCAGTTCAGAGTGTCTGCCGAGAACAGATATGGAAAGAGTTGCTCCATCCTGTCTGCTGCTGTTGTTGCTCAGTATCCATTCAGTGAGCCAGATGCTCCAAGTACACCATTCATTTCTGCTGCAACCAAGGACAACATGGTAGTTGAATGGAAACCTCCCTCAAACAACGGAGGAAGCCCTGTCCTTGGCTACCACCTGGAGAGGAAAGAAAAGAACAGCCTGCTATGGACCAGACTCAACAAGCTCCTCATCCCTGATGCCCGCTACAAGACCACAGAGCTGGAGGAAGGTATTGAGTATGAATTCAGAGTCTATGCTGAGAATGTTGCTGGGCTCAGCCCTGCTAGCAAGGTCTCTCAGAGCACAGTAGCTAGAGATCCCTGCGACCCACCAGGCCCCCCAGAGGCTATCGTCATTGCCAGGAACCATGTGACCCTCCAGTGGACCAAGCCCCAGTATGACGGAGGCAGCCCCATCACTGGCTACATAGTGGAGAGAAGGAAGCAGCCAGACCCCCGTTGGATGAAGGCTAGCTTTACAAACATCTTAGAAACTCAGTTCACATATCCCAACATGACTGAGGGCTGTGTCTATGAGTTCAGAGTCATTGCCAGGAATTCAGCCGGCATCTTGAGTGCTCCCTCTCAGGGCACAGGGGAAATTACTGCGAAGGATGAGATTGAAGCTCCAAATGCCACCATGGATACTAAATTCAAGGATCTTACCATTGTCCATGCTGGGGAGACATTCGTTATCGATGCCGACTACACTGGCAAACCCCTGCCTGATATCATGTGGCTCAAGGATGGAAAGGAAATTGACCAGACCACACCTAGAATGGAGGTCAAGAGCACTTTCACACGCACTGTCCTGACAGTAAAGGAATGCATCCGAGTGGACGGTGGTCATTTTGTCCTCAAACTCAGCAATGTGGGAGGAGTCAAAATGATTCCAGTCAACGTGAAGGTTCTAGATAGACCAGGTCCTCCTGATGGACCTCTGGAGGTTAAAGGAGTCACGGCTGAGAAGTGCTACCTCCACTGGAGCCACCCTACACATGATGGCGGAGCCAGCATCTCCCACTACATCATCGAGAAAAGGGAAACCAGCCGCTTATCCTGGACCATGGTGGAGCCCAACATCCAGGCAGTTAGCTACAAGATTACTAAACTACTACCTGGTAATGAGTACATCTTCAGAGTTACTGCTGTGAATAAGTTTGGTGTTGGTGAGCCTTTGGAATCGGAGCCTGTGATTGCTCGTAATCCTTTCACTACTCCCAGCGCTCCGTCCACACCTGAGGCCGGTGCCATCACTAGGGACTCCATTGTGCTGACCTGGGAAAGGCCTGAGGATAATGGAGGAGCAGAGATTGATGGATATATCTTAGAGAAACGTGACAAGGAGGGCATCAGATGGACCAAGTGCAACAAGAAAAGGTTGAATGACATCAGGTTCAGATGCGCAGGCCTCAATGAGGGACACTCCTATGAGTTTAGAGTCTCTGCTGAAAATGCTGCTGGTGTAGGCAAGCCTAGTGCTCCCACTGATTATATCAAGGCCTGCGATGCCACCTACCCACCAGGTCCTCCCAACAACGCTAAGGTAACCGACAACTCCAGCACCACAGTCTCTTTGTCCTGGTCCAGACCCATCTATGATGGTGGAGCACCAATCAAGGGATATGTTGTGGAGATGAAGGAGGCAGCAGATGACGAATGGATCGTGTGCACACCACCCACAGGAGTCCAAGCCACTCACTACACAGTCAAGAGACTGAAGGAAAATGCAGAGTACAACTTCCGTGTCTGTGCTTTGAACATCGAAGGAGTGGGAGAGCATGTGGACCTGCCTGGGTCTGTGGTTGCTGCTGAGAAACTGGAGGCTCCTGAGATAGAACTGGATGCTGACCTGAGGAAGATGGTGAATGTCCGGGCCAGTGCTACACTACGTCTGTTTGTCCCCATCAAAGGAAAGCCTGAGCCTGAGGTGAAATGGTCTAAGGCTGACGGAACCCTGACTGAGCGTGCTCAGATTGAAGTCACCAGCTCCTACACAATGCTGCTTATCGACAATGTTGACAGATTTGATACTGGCAAATATGTGCTGACCCTGGAAAACCTCAGTGGCTCCAAATCAGCCTTCATTAATGTCAGAGTTCTGGACTCCCCAAGCACTCCTACGAACCTGGGGGTGAAGGATGTCAAGAGAGACTCGGTCTCCCTCTCCTGGGAACCTCCTCTCATTGACGGTGGGGCCAAGATCTCCCACTACATTGTGGAGAAGAGAGAGCAGAACAGAATGGCATTCACCAGCGTATGCAACAACTGTGTGAGGAACTCTTACATTGTTTCTGACCTTCAAGTGGGAGGCCTGTACTATTTCCGTGTGCTGGCTGTCAACGAGCTGGGCGTGGGTCTGCCTGCCTCCACAGAAGCTGTGAAGATCTCTGAAATACCACTGCCTCCTGGAAAGATCACTGTGGTTGATGTAACACGTCACACTGTCAGCCTGTCCTGGGAGAAGCCCGACCATGATGGAGGCAGCAAGATCTCCCACTACATTGTGGAGATGCAGCCTAAGGGAGATGATAAATGGACTGTGTGTAATGAGATCAAAGCACTGGAAGCCACTATTGATGGACTTACAACTGGAGAAGAATACTCCTTCAGGGTTACTGCCGTGAATGACAAGGGCAAGAGTGATGCCAAGCCAATTGCAAGCCCTGTGGTGGTGAAGGATATCACTATTGAGCCCATCGTCAACCTGCTGTTCAACACCTACAGTGTAAAGTCTGGAGATGACCTGAAGATTGATGTGCCATTCAGGGGCCGACCTGATCCTGAGGTGTCCTGGAAGAAGGATGGACATGTACTGAAGCAGACCACCAGGGTCAATGTTCTCACATCCAAAACTTTATCGAAGATTGTGATCAAGGACACAACTAAGGAGGATGTTGGAAAGTATGAGATTGTCCTGACAAATGCAGTCGGTACCAAATCAGCTGAGATTTCTGTTATAATCCTGGACAAACCGGGTCCACCTAGCAACATAAAGGTTGATGAAGTGAGTGCAGACTTTGTCTGTCTGTCCTGGGATCCCCCAAGCTATAACGGGGGCTGCCAGATCAACAACTATGTGGTGGAAAAGAGAGACACCACCACAACTACATGGCAGATTGTCTCTGCTACAGTAGCCAGAACATCTATCAAAGTCTCCCGTCTCAACCAGGGCACTGAGTACCAGTTCCGCATTGCAGCAGAGAATCGCTATGGCAAGAGCCATGCCATCGACTCTGCTCCCATTGTTGCTCAGTATCCCTTCGAGCCCCCCGGCCCACCTACCAATATCCACATTGCCCACGCCACCAAGTCTGGCATGCTGGTGTTGTGGGACAGACCTGCCAGCGATGGTGGAAGCCCTGTGATTGGATATCACGTTGAATGTAAAGATCAGAGCAGCATCCTCTGGACAAAGGCCAACAGAGGCCTCCTTGCGGAGAACCAGTTTAAGATGACAGGAATTGAAGAAGGTCTTCTGTATCAGTTCAGAGTCTACGCTGAGAATATTGCCGGCATTGGTCCATGCACTAAAGCAAGTGAGCCTGTCGCTGCCAGAGACCCATGTGATCCCCCACACAACCTCCAGGTTACCAACATCACCAGAACCTCTGTCTCCCTCCTCTGGGAAAGACCTGACTATGACGGTGGAGCCAAGGTTGTTGGCTACATTGTGGAGCGAAGAGAGCTTCCTGATGGACGCTGGCTGAAGTGCAACTTTGCCAATCTGCTAGACACTTACTTTGATGTCACAGGCCTCACAGAAGATTTGCAGTATGACTTCCGTGTCATTGCTAAGAATTCTGCTGAGCTGTTGAGTGCTCCCTCTGAGGGAACAGGGCCTATCACAGTCAAGGATGATGTAGATCCACCCACTATTATCTTAGAGGAGAAGTTGCGACAGTTGGTTGTTGTCAAGGCAGGAGAGATCATTAAGATTGATGCTGACATCACAGGCCGTCCCCTCCCTGTTGTCTCCTGGTCCAAGGATGGAAAGGAGATTGAGGCCAAAGCTAGGTGTGAAATAACCTCCACAAACTTCAAAACCACCCTCATAGTGAGAGACATTATCAGGAGAGACTCTGGCCAGTACATTCTGACCCTGCAGAACGTTGCAGGGACCAGGGCGGTGGCTATCAACTGTAAGGTCTTGGACAGGCCTGGGCCCTCCTCTGGACCACTGGCAGTGTCTGGCCTAAGGGCAGATAAATGTACCCTGACCTGGGGGCCTCCTCAGGAAAACGGAGGTGCTGAGATCATGCACTATATCGTGGAGAAACGAGAAACCAGCCGCCTGGCTTGGACTCTGGTCCACGGCGACATGAAGGCCACCACGTGCAAAGTGATCAAGCTGCTCAAAGGAAACGAGTACATCTTCAGAGTCAGAGGTGTCAACAAGTATGGAGACGGTGAGGCCCTGGAGAGTGAGCCTACCAAGGCCACGGATCCCTTCACCATCCCGGCTGCTCCAACTAACGTGCAGGTCACCGCCATCACCAGTGAAGCCATGACTATCTGCTGGGAGAGGCCGGCTTCTGATGGTGGCAGCAGCATCTCTGGTTACATCATCGAAAAATGTGAGAAGACTGGTCTTCGTTGGTGTCGCGTCAACAAGAAGCCTGTCTATGACCTGAGAGTCAAGGCCTCCCATCTGCGTGATGGCTGTGAATATGAGTACAGAGTTTTTGCAGAGAATGCTGCTGGTCTCAGTGCTCCCAGCACCCCCTGCCCACTCACCAAGGCTGAGGATACACAGTTCCTGCCTTCTCCCCCTGCTAAGCCCAAGATCATTGACTCTTCCAAGACCACTATTACCCTGTCCTGGAACAAACCACTGTTTGATGGTGGAGCACCTGTGACTGGCTACAGGGTAGAATACAGGAATACATTTGATGATGAATGGATTATTGGTGTCCAGAGAACTAAAAACACAGAGTTCACAATGGTGGGGCTCACTGCTGGGACTGAATATGTGTTTGTTGTCAAGTCTATCAACAAGGTCGGAGTCAGTGAGCCTAGCCCTGAGTCAGACACACAGGTAGCCAAAGAGAGAGAGGAAGAGCCAGTCTTTGACATCAGCAATGAGATGAGGAAGACTCTGATTGTAAAGGACGGGAGCTCCTTTACAATGACAGTGCCCTTCAGAGGCAAGCCTGTTCCCAATGTGACGTGGACCAAGGCAGATGTGGACCTGAGGGTCCGAGCAGTTATTGACACTACAGACACTTTTACCTCCATCACCCTGGAGAAGGCAACCCGCGAAGACTCTGGCAAGTACACCATCACCCTATCCAACGTGGTAGGAACCTCCACTCTGACACTTAACGTCAGAGTCCTGGACTCCCCTGGACCTGCAGGTAATGTGGAGGTCAAGGATGTGACCAGGAACTCTGCTACGGTGACCTGGGATACCCCAGAGAATGAGGGAGGAGGACCAGTGAAGAACTACCTGGTGGATATCCGAGAGGCCAGTAAGAAGGGCTGGACCAGGCTGACCGACACCTGCCACAGACTCACCTACAAGGTCTCCGACCTCCAGGAGGGAGAGGTGTATTTCTTCAGAGTGACAGGGGAGAATGAGTATGGTGTTGGTGTTTCTGCAGCAACCAAGGAGGGAACCAAGATTACAGGTATTACATACATTACATTTACAAATCAATGTACTCATTGCAAATTGTGACTAGATGGCTAGAATGTAGAAGCTGTAGAGCAAGCCTGAGCTTGTTCTTTGTCAAAGTAATTTGTGTAATTAAAACACATGATTTTTATCTTCAGAAAAACCAAGCCCACCACCAAAGCTGGGTGTGACTGATGTGTCCAAGGAAAGCGTGTCTCTGGCCTGGGCTAAACCAGAGCAGGACGGAGGCAGCAGGGTTACAAGCTACCTGGTAGAAGCCCTGGAGAAGGGCCAGGAGAAATGGGTCAAATGTGGTGTGACCAAGTTCATCCACTTCACTGTGTCTGGTCTGAGAGAGAATGCTGAGTACTTCTTCAGAGTCAGAGCTGAGAACCATGCTGGCTTCAGTGATGCCAAAGACATGATCATACCTGTGGTGGTCAAAGACCAACTTGGTAGGTTTCACATTCAACTGATTTCTTACAGTCTAGCCAGATCAACACTCGCAACTCATTGTGATGATGTGTAGTATTAACACTTAGCCTGATTTACTAAGATCCCAAATAAAGAGTACTAAATTGCGTGTTCATTGCAACATATTGCACGTTTGGTTGGTGTATGTTTTGCGGGTGATCAACTAAGAATAATTGCGTTAATGACAACAGGTGCAAACAGCAGTATTTAAATTAGGATTAGAGTTTGGAAAGCCTGCAACCGCAAAATGCGCAAGCGATATGTCTGTATTATTTTTACTTGTCTTACTGTCATTCCAAAAATGTTAACACAAGTGTTCTCTACGTATTCTTTCATTGTGCCTATGTCTCCTCCTTGCCACAATAACAGCAGCCATCTGTGCGCAATGCTGGGCTGATTAACACCTTCCTTTCAAACGTATTATATACAGACGCAGTCACAAGCACCGCAATTACTTTGAGGCTTGGTAAATCGCAATGCTTGTGCTGAATTAACCTATTTGCATTTTCTCCTCCCAGTATTTTGCGCGCTAGGATAGAAACACCCCATATTGCATATTCATTAAGGCAAGCGTACTAAATGGACATTGCGCGTGGTGTTGCACATTTGAAAGACGCAATCCTCAGTGCGCACCATTAGTAGATCAGCTTGCACATTTGTTTACAGGTGATATCAAGTTTACACACATTTTTACACATGCAAACCTTTAGTAAATCAGGCCCTTAAAGTATAACACTTTACACACATTACTAATTTTGCTGATTTATTTTCTCACTAGAATCTCCTGAGCTCAACATGAAGGACTTCCCACACAACACACTGTACGTCCGTGCTGGCTCCAATCTCAAGTGTGAGATCCCACTTACTGGCAGACCTCTTCCCAAGGTCAGCCTGTCCAAGAACAACGTGCTCCTCAAAAACACCATGAGGTTCAACTCTGAGGTCACCCCCGACAGCATCAAGATCACCCTGCGGGAGAGCATCGCTGGAGACTCTGGACGCTATGACATCACAGCCTCCAATTCCAGTGGAACTACAAAGACCTTCGTGAACATTGTAGTTCTGGACCGCCCCAGTGCTCCACTTGGACCTGTGGAGTTCTCTGATGTCACAGAGGACAGTGTGAGCCTGACCTGGTCTCCCCCAGCCTATGACGGCGGCAGCCCTATTACCAACTACGTCATCCTGAAGAGAGAAACTATCACTGCTAACTGGATGGAGGTCTCCTCTGCTGTGGCCCGCTGCACAATTAAGATCATGAAGCTCACAACCGGTCTGGAGTATCAGTTCAGAATCAAAGCTGAGAACAGATATGGAATCAGCGAGCACCTTGACTCACCGCCCATCTCTGTCAGCCTTCCCTACAGTAAGCTTTAGTTTCCTGTTCTGGTTGCTGTTCTCTACATCACAACATCCTTCTCTTCCTGTTTTATTTATGTATTTTATTATTTCCTCCTCTTTCCTCCAGCCTTCCCTGATGCTCCATCCACTCCAGAGATCACCAGGGTCACCAGAGAGACCATCAGTGTGGCCTGGAAGGAGCCCAAGTCTGATGGTGGCAGCCATGTGTTTGGTTACCACCTCCAGATGAAGGACAGGAACAGCATCATGTGGCAGAAGGTCAACAAGACAGTAATCCGTGCCACACACTCCAAGGTTACCAACATCGATCCAGGGCTCATCTATGAGTTCAAAGTCGCTGCAGAGAATGCCGCAGGAGTCGGCCCCGTCAGCAAGATCTCTGATGCTGTGCTGGCTATCGACGCATGTGGTGAGTGGTGGTCGATTCAAGATATTCTAATTCTTAGTCTATCCCAACATATAAGATAAGTGTCTACTCTGTTTTGTTTAAACATGGTCACCTGTCTGTTTCTCCAGAGCCTCCCATCAACGTACGCATCAGTGACATCACCAAACACTCCATCAGCCTGGCCTGGGAGAAGCCCAACTATGATGGTGGCTCCAAGATCACTGGCTACATCATAGAGAAGAGAGAGGACAAACGATGGACCAAGACCAACCTGACTAACATCACAGATACACGCTACACTATAACTGGTCTGACCCAGGACCAGAGCTATGAGTTCAGAGTGATGGCCAAGAATGCAGTGGGCTCCATCAGTAATCCATCCTCCATTGCTGGACCTGTCACCTGTGTGGACACCTATGGTGGGTTGAACTCTGGAACGACAAAACTGTTGACTTCATCCCTGGCTCCATATACTGCTGTAGATTATATATATATATATGTGTGTTTATTATTATTATTATTATATATTATTATATTTACTCACAGAGCACACAGTGGTAACATTCTTCAAATGATCTTCCAGGTGCTCCAGAGATTGAAGTTTCCCAAGAGTACCTGAACGAGGTGAAGTACAGGGCCGAGTCTGCTGTGGAGCTCAAGTTCAACATCACTGCTAAGCCCACTCCCACTATAGAGTGGTCCAAGGATGGCAAAGAGCTGAAGCCGAACACCCAGCTCTCCTTCAAGCACACTGTTGAGTCCACCAGTCTGTTCCTGAAGGACACCACTCGTCTTAACTCTGGTACCTACGAAGTCAAGGTCAAGAACTCGCTTGGGTCAGCCTTCGCCACTGTTAGGCTGCTTATTCAAGGTATTGAAACATTATAATTATGTTAATCTTGATAACACAATAGAGGAGAGCAGGTTGATAGCTTTGTTTGTGTTCCTCCAGACAAGCCTGGTCCTCCTGCTGGAGAGATCCAGTTCAAGAAGGTGACGGCCGACAACATCACCATCATGTGGGCCCCACCCACTGATGAGGGAGGTGCCATGGTGTCCCACTACATCGTGGAAAAGAGGGAGACCAGCAGGATCATGTGGTCCATCATCTCAGAGAAGCTGGTGGACTGCATCGTCAACGTGCCCAGACTCATCCAGGGCAATGAGTACATCTTCAGGGTCAGAGGAGTCAACAAGTACGGAGTCGGAGATCCGCTGGAGTCTGAACCTGTAGTTGCCAGGAACGCTTTTGGTACGTTGTGAAATACATAGATACACATGTGATGGCCCATCATTTTTGTGGTTTATATTATATGCCTTTAAACAAACATATTATGTTCTTTAGTTGCTCCCAGTGAGCCATCCAAGCCTAAGGTGACGATGATTACCAAATCCACCATGACCGTTATTTGGGAGAGGCCAGCCATTGATGGAGGCAGCGACATCGACGGCTACTATCTGGAGAAGAGAGAGAAGAAGAGCCTGCAGTGGTTCAAGGTCAGTATCACACACATTTAATATGTTTCAAACCCGACCATGCCCTGTTGAGACCCAGCAGACTCCCACTAACGTGTGTTTGTTCCCAGGTGGTGAAGGGTACCATCAGAGACACCAGGCAGAAGGTGGGCAGCCTGGTGGAGAACAACGAGTACCAGTACAGAGTGTGTGCTGTCAACAAGGCTGGGGCAGGAAACTACTCCGAGGCCTCTGACCTCTACAAGGCCTACGACCCTATCGGTATGGACAATACTGACCCTGCACCTTTTAATTGTAGGTATTGTATGTATTCCAACCCCGTCATGACGTCATTGTTCTGTCATTTAGACCTCCCTGGGGAGCCATCCAAACTGAGGGTGGTGGACTCCACTAAGACCTCCATCACCCTGGGTTGGGAGAAGCCTGTGTACGATGGAGGCAGTGAGATCACACACTATGTGGTGGACCAGATGAACACTGAAGAAAGAGAATGGGTGACAATCAGCTCCAAGGGAGAGCTCAGGACCTGTGAATACGTGGTGTCTCACCTCAAACCTGGAATGTACTACTTCTTCAAAGTCTCTGCCGTTAACTGCAAGGGCAAAGGAGAAGACATCAAGATGTACTCACCTATACAGGCCAAAGATATCCTGGGTTGGTATTCATGCACTTCTATAATAATAGGACAGCCAGGCATGTGATGGTTAAGGAAAATATAATGTTTATAGGTTATATTTCATTGGTGATTTAAAAGAATTATAGAGATTTTTTAAACTGCATTTACAGTATTTGTATCATTGTTTTATTGACTTTGGGATGTCTGTGCGTTGTACAGAGGAGGCTGACCTGGATCTGGATGTCCCCATGACAACCCAGTACACCGCAAAGGCGGGCCGTGACGTGGAGGTGTTCATCCCCCTCAAGGGACGCCCCTCCCCTAATGTCACCTGGCGCCGTGACGACCGCAACATGGCCGGTGACAACCGCTACACCATCAACAGCTCTGAATGCGCAACCACACTCCTCATCCCCAAGGTGACGCGTGACGACTGTGGCAAGTACCTGCTGGAGATTGAAAACGGTGTTGGAGAACCCAAGATCATCAGCATCTCCCTGAGGGTCCTGGACAGTCCATCCACTTGCCAGAAACTGATCATCAAGAATGTGACCAGAGGAAGACTGAGCCTCAGCTGGGAGGCTCCTCTGATCGACGGAGGCTCCCCTGTTACCAACTACATTGTTGAGAAAAAGGCATCCACAATGAAGGCCTACCAGGTGGTGTCTGCCGAGTGTGCCAACACCTCCTACAAGGTGACAGATCTGGAGGAGAATCTGGCCTATTTCTTCCGAGTATCAGCTGAAAACGAACATGGCATTGGGGACACCTGTGAGACGTCTGAGCCTGTTAGAGCTACAGAGACCCCCGGCGCTGTCAAAGACCTGGTCATGTTGGATTCCAGCAAGACCTCTGTCACTCTGCAGTGGACCAGGCCTGACCACGATGGAGGCAGCCACATCTCAGACTACATTATTGAGAAGAGAACCAAGGAAGACCCCAACTGGACTCTTGGTGCAACCTGCAAGCGCTGCAGCTGTGAAGTGACAGGACTGAAGGAAAATGCCATCATGGACTTCAGGGTACTTGCCAAGAATGAGAAGGGCAACAGTGATTTCTCCCAGATTAGCTCCATCAAGGTCATGGACTTCATAATCCCACCAGAAGCAAACCTTATCGACTATCCCAACGGAAACCTCGCTGTTCGTATCGGACAGAACATCCACATTGAGCTGCCCTTCAAGGGTAAACCAAGACCTATTATCAGCTGGATGAAGGACAACGTGCCTCTGAAGGAGAGTGAGAAGGTTCGCTTTAGGACCACAGACAACAAGACCTCGATTACAGTCAGAGGAGCCAAGAAGGAGAATGCCGGCCAGTATACACTGGTTCTGGACAACAGAGCGGTGAAGAACTACTTTGACATTAATGTCATCACTCAGGGAGCCCCCTCTGTGCCTGTTGGTCCCATCCGTTTCGATGAGGTCAAAGCCCAGAGCATCATCATCTCCTGGGAAGAACCAAAGGAGAACGGGGGTGGTGAGATCACCTGCTACAGTGTAGAAAAGCGTGAGACCTCCCATGCCAACTGGAAGCTGGTATGCTCCAGTGTGGTCAGGACAAGCTTCAAGATCCCCAACCTGGTGAAGGGAACAGAGTACCAGTTCAGAGTCCGTGCTGAGAATAAGTATGGCGTCAGCGAGGCACTGAACTCGCCAGATGTCATGGCCCAACACCAGTACAAATCCCCCGGAGCTCCTGGCAAGCCTGTGGCCTACAATGTCACTAGTGATGGTATGACCATCCAATGGGAGGCCCCTGGCTTCGACGGAGGCTCCCCCATCATGGGCTACCATGTTGAGAAGAAGGACAGGAACAGTCTTCTGTGGCAGAAGGTCAACTCCGCCATCATCTCCAACAGAGAATACAGAATCATTGGCCTGATTGAAGGTCTGGAGTACTCTTTCAGAGTGTATGCTGAGAATAATGCTGGCCTCAGCCCTGTTAGTGAACAGAGCAAGCACCGCCTAGCCATCTCTCCCGTCGGTGAGTCAACTCATTGCAGTTAAAACACCAAACTAATTTCAATGTATGACATGATATGAAATGTATAAATCATTTGGATGATCAATGAAATGCAATAAAATTCCTTGTTGTCTCCTAGATCCACCTGGAACTCCTAACTGCATCGATGTGACCAGAGACTCTGTGACACTGCAGTGGGATGTTCCCAAGAGGGACGGAGGCAGTAAGATTGTTGGCTACAGTGTGGAGAGACGCCAAGGCAGGGCTAAGTGGCTGCGCTGCAACTTCACCGACATCAGTGAAACGCAGTTTACCGTCACTGCCCTGTCTGCTGGAGATCGCTTTGAGTTCAGAGTGATCGCCCGCAATGCTGTGGGCACCGTGAGCCCTCCCTCCAACTCTTCTGGATACATCATGACCAAGGACGAGAGCAGTACGTATATTATGCTGATTATTTATATATACTGTATATATATATATATATATCATCCATCAGAATATATGGGTTTGCGT